>PVKP010002807.1:0-117636 GCA_004027715.1 Plecturocebus donacophilus | reverse complement strand
GTTTCATTATCTTGCCAGGCTGCCCCAGCTCTTGGGCTCAAACAATCCACCTGCCTTGGTTTCTCAAAGTTCTGGGATTACAGGTGTGAGTCACTGCACCCAGCCTGTAAGACTTCATTTATAGTCTAAGTTCTTTAGATATTTATACTACTCTTAGAGAGATGAGAAATGGCAGATGAATATATTTATTATGTAGCATTTGATCTCTTCAGTGACTTTGTCATTCATTTTTCATGTAGAAGCCTTTGATATTCTACCTATTTAAAAGTCAACTTGAGTGTTTTTGTTCAAGACATTGAACAAAATGGTCACACTCAGCAGTCACAGTGATATTCTTAACGTATAAAGTGGAGTTTTGAACACCAGGTCAAGACAGAGAATTGACATGTAAAGTACGACACAAAGCATTGCATTTTTCATTCTGGAGCTCAAGAGATTCTTATATCTGACAGGACTCTTAATCTGACTAGGGAATAGACACCATTCTAAGAAAGATGTGATATGTTCCTAGACAATGATAAAATAAACAAGCAACCTCTTTAGCGACATAAACATGACATAAGTTAGCTTATACTCACTTTGTATTAGCAAGGCTGTCACCATTATTCTAATTTACTATCACATAAGGCAACACTGCCATTCGTTTAATCTCTAAGTTATGCCTCCATGAATACATATCCTCTTAAAGGTTTCTGTGTCCCAATACTGTGCTACCCTACATGGGATAGAACAACTCCATATAATTCCAATCTACTTTTTAAATTTAGGACAAACGACTTTAGTAACAAATAATTTCTCAAACCATTTTGTAAGAATATAGATCCCCTCTTAACCCTCATAGAATGTGTAAGTCATAATGCTTAGTTGATGGATTTAATATATAAACTTTCTTTGCTGGTTATTTTAAAAAATATATTACTTATATAAAATATTTTACACTAAAATAGATTTAATAACTTTCAGAAGAGAGATTTGTGTTAGATATCTTTGATCATCTTCAAGCTATCTTACAAAGTATTTCCAAAATAGCAACACTCAGTAATTCTTTTATATTCTGTTTGAAGAGCAAGGGTTATGGAAGGCTTATTTATCAGACAACCACTCAAGTACCACTTAAAATCCTTTCAGAGTCACTACTTAATCCAGCCAAGGCTATGGCAACCATTTCTTTGCAATTTAAGACCAGCTATTTGGTGGTATTAACTCTCCTGCTGTCAGTCATAAAGTAGTCACCAAGGAGAGCTTTAGTTGTCTGGATGTTGCACAAAACTTAATGCTGATCCACTATTTTTGTGACATCATTCTAATTAGATTTAGTGAGAAAGAAATCACAAGATTTCTAAATGCTTTAGTAAAATACATACATGTCAGATGACGATGGATAAACACCACAAAGATTCTCAGACCAATTGTGCAGAGGAGGTCTGATGGAAATTTGTCATTTGGGGCATTCTGAGGTATGGTAAGTGAAAAGAGAAGTTGCTTTACTTTGGCTTTTCTGCCACTAAGAAAAAATGAGACTACTTAGAATAATTTGGGGGAAATTCTGTGAATTCACTGAATTTTTACCACACTTAGAAATACTACTTCTACCCATTTATATGTAATTCAGGAGACTGACAAAATTTGATTGCAAGTAGGAGTAAAATTTACTCTGTAGTTCAGGCTATTGTTTAAAAGACTTGCCATTTAGGGCATTAATATGGTTTGGAATTGTGTCTCCACTCAAATCTCACCTTGAATTGTAATAATCTCCAATATATCTTGATAGGGACCTGAAGGGAGGTAACTGAGTCATGAGGGTTGGTTTTTCCTATGCTGCTCCAGTGATAGTGAATAAGTCTCATAAGATCTGATGGTTTTATAAATGGGAGTTCTCCTGCACAAGTTCTCTTGTCTGATGCCATGTAAGATGTGATTTTGCTCATCATTTGCCTTCCACCATTATCATCGGTCTCCACAGCCCTGTGGAACTGAGTTAATTAAACTTTTTTCCTTTATAAATTACCCAGTCTTAGGTATGCATTTATTAATGGTTTGAGAACAGACTAATACAATAAATTTGTACTGATAAAGTGAGGTGCCATTGTAAAGACATCCAAAAATGTGGAAGCAACTTTGGAACTGGGTAACAGGCAGAAGTTGGAACAGTTTGGAAGGCTCAGAAGAAGACAGGAAAAATGTGAGAAAGTTTGGAATTTCCTAGAAGCTTGTTGAATGGCTTTGACCAAAATGTTGCTAGTGATAGGAACAACAAAATTCAGGCTGAGGTAGTCTCAGATGCAGATGAGAAACTTGTTGGGAACTAGAATAAATGTGACTCTTGCTATGTTTTAGCAAACAGACTGGTGGCATTTGCCCCTGCCCTAGAGATCTGTGGAACATTGAACTTGTGAGCAATAATTTGGGGTATCTGGTGGAAGAAATTTGTAAGTGGCAAAGCATTCAAGAGGTGACAGAGCATAAGTCTGGAAAATTTTTAGCCTGACAATGTAGTAGAAATGAAAAACCCATATTCCAGGTAGAAGTTCAAGCTGGCTGCAGAAATTTGCATAAGTAACAAGGAGCCAAATGTTAATTGTCAGGACAATAGTGAAAATGTCTCCAGGGCATGTCAGAGGTCTTCACGGAAGCTCCTCCATCACAGAGGGCCTTTAGGAGGAAAAAGTGGTTTCCCCAGGGCCTTGCTGCTTTGTGTGGTCTCAGGACTTGATGCCCTGCATCCCAGAGTATGTAAAAGGGGCCAATGTACAGCTTAGGCTGATACTTAAGAAGGTGCAAGACCCAAACTTTGGTGGCTTTCACATGCTGGTCCTGATGGTGCACACAAATCAAGAATTGAGGTTTGGGAACCTCTGCCTAGATTGCACAGGATGTATGGGAACTTCTGGATTTCCAGGCAGAAGCCTGCTGCAGGGGCAGAGAACTTAAGGAGAACCTCTGCTAGGGCAGTGTGGAAGGGAACTGTGGGGTCAAAGCACCCACATGGAGTCCCTAATGGGACTCTGACTAACCGAGCCATCAGAAGAGAGCTACCAACCTCCAGACCCCAAAATGGTAGATTCACTGAGAACTTGCACTGTGTTCCTGAAAAAGCTGCAGACACTCAACTCCAGTCCATGAAAGCAGCTGTGAGGGCAGCTGTACCCTGAAAAGCCACAGGATCAGAGCTGCAAAAGGCCATGGGAGCCCACCTCTTGCATCAGCACAAGCTGGATGTAAGACATAGAGTCAAAGGAGATCATTTTGGAGCTTTCAGATCTGACTCCCCTGCTGGACTTCACACCTTCATAGGGCCTCTCATTTGAAATGGGTATATTTTACCCAATGCCTGTACTCTCATTGTATCTAGGAAGTAACTAATTCACTTTTAGTTTTGCAGGCTCATAAGTGGAAGGGACTTGCCTTATCTCAGATAAGACTTTGGACTTGGACTTTTAGAATCTGTTAGGACTTTGGAGAACTGTTGGAAGGCATAATTGTGTTCTGAAATGTTAGGACATGAGATTCAGGAGGGGCCAGGGGCAGAATGATATGGTTTGGCTCTGTGTCCTCACCAAAATTTTACCTTAAATTGCAATAAACTCCACATGACAAGGGCAGGGCCAGGTGGAGATCATTAAATCTGGGGGCAGTTTACCCCATACTGTTCTTGTGATAGTGAGTAAGTCTCATGAGATCTGATCGTTTTATAAATGGGAGTTCCCCTGAATGAGCTCTCTTGCCTGTCACCATGTAAGATGTGACTGCTCCTCATTCACCTTCTACTGTAACTGTGAGGCTTCCCCAGCTGTGGGGAACTGTGAGTTCATTAAACCTCTTTCCTTCATAAGTTACCCAGACTTGGGTACGACTTAATTAGCAGAGTGAGGACAGACTTGTTTAGCAAGAAAATTTAGGTTACTATGTGATAAAGGCTGTCCAATAAAAGATGGGTATTTTCACCTATTTATTGAATTGTTGAATTGATAATTATGCAGCTTACCATTGAATGATAGATTTGGTTCCAAGCAAGTTCCAAGCAAGTTCAGAAGACACAAATGAATCTGTTATGTTGATTCCTCTCTTCAGCTCACTTTTATTTATTTATATTTTTTTCTGAAATGTTCTCCCTAATGAATTGTTGAAAGCTTCAAGTCCTGTTATTACATAGTTCAACAAAATTTGTTTATGCTAGTTGTTTATTGACCAAATCCTTCTTAAAGTTACTCTCAGTTTGAGACAATTTTAAATAGACTTCATCCTAACTCTAGTCCCTTAACATCCTTTTTCTTAGAGCATTAACTTTAACATCAACAACAACAAAAACCTTGTAATTGCAAACGATTTATCACTTTCTTTGCAATGTACATCCTTTCATCCTTTCTTAGTCTCTTGCCAGATTTACAATTCAGGAATGTCTTTGTCAAGGCCCTGGAAGTCATCCCTGTGAAATATAATCATCTAAAAAGACAGTATCTATTTTCTATGGGAAAGTAAGAGTCTAACTTCAATAAATGTCAAAAAGCAAATATATATGGCCTAACCACATTGACCAGCAGTCCCTAACACTTTCTAGTACTTTTCATTAGCTCACCTCAGCATTTGAAAACACTACTATCTTTTGTTCCAGTAAGGTTAAGTTGAATTTCTCTCCCCTGCTATAAGTCATAAAGTCTTTCTTGCTTGTTACCTCTTCTCTTATACAATTTTTCTTTAGTAAGAATGGCTATAGTAGTAAAACATAACATAAAAATGGCAGAAAAGAACTCTGGTGACAGGTAAGAGATACAATGTTGTTCATTTTAAATGGAAGAAAAAGTGATCTGAATGAGTAGCTACACATTGACACCTGTGGCAAACAGAGCAATGGAAAATGTCTTGGCTGCTTGATCAAGGTCCTGGGGGAAATTAATATTGTAATATTGAGACAAAGAGATCTGAAAATGAATATTGTAAATGAACAGATTAGAGTAAGCACAATATATATGATTTAGGTGAATCACATTAATACCCACTAAGAAACCATTCACCACAGAGAAGACACTCAAAAACCAAATAGGCTTGCTTAACTTGGTCTCTGTGTGCCAGTTTGCCTTTGACCTTGCTCATTCCTATGTCAGTAAAATAGACTCAGGAATGGAATATCTATTTTGACAGGGATGGAGGCCATGTACAAGTCCAAGGACTATGGACTTTCTCTCACCAGTGCCCATCTGGCTATTGTCCCTGATGAATGCCAAACTTGGCAGCAACAAAACCAGGCACTGAGTCCTTTGGACTAATTATCATGAATCATTGAAAAAGCCAGACCGAACATTTAGTGACGTGGAGCCTAAAAAAGAACTGAGGCTCTTTAATTTATTAGGAATGCAGGCTCTCTAACAGTCTGGACATAGGACGGTTTCTTGTGCCACCTTGAGAGGTGGGAGCTTTTATCTGTCTTTCCTTCTTCCAGCTGTAGTTGGCCTTCATGTGTGCACTGAGGGTAACAGAATTTGTTGCCCTTCTTGAAGGGGCTTAATTCTTTTTGTTATTCAGAATAGAAAGAACCAGGCAAGATACTGTACCTTTCTCACAGCAATGCCGTTCTTCCTACTCAAGAAAAAGCAAGAGAAGCTTTTTCTGGACTCTCCCAGACCCCAATCTTTCTCATGAGAACTCAGTGAGATCTTTGGAGAATATCCTTCCACTTTGTACAAATTCCCCTGGGGTCCTATACACACATACTGGATCACATTTGGCCTTTGGCAATTCAGTAAACATTTAGCCATTTCTTCTTTCCTGCCTGTCTGGAGGCTGTGTCTTCTTCCTGCTGTCAAAGGTTTGCAGTGCTCATTTCAGGTGCTGACTTCGTTAGCTTTCAGGCTGGCTGACTGGCATATGAACTCAAGTCTCTGCTAGGTTTAGACAAAGTTATTATTTTATAGATTACCCAACGGTGTCTAGTCGTCAGGGTGGGAATGATGTACCTTCTGGTTTTCTACATGCTATTCAGAAGATGGAAGTGTGTGTCTTCAGCATTTCCTGTGGTGCAGTTCTGAGGGCATCATGATATCTCTGCTTTTGTTCATCTGTTCATGTCTGTATTTCACGTTTCCTTTTAAAGCACACATTAACTATATATTCAAATTGTTGGTTGAAAGTTCTTTCTTTCCTTTCAGCACATTAAAGATGTTTCTTTACTGTCATTTGAATTGCTTATTTTCTGATGAGAAGTCTCAGGTCAGACTTTAAGTTTGTTCCTTTGTATGCATCGTATTTTCATATTGATGTTTTAACATTCTCCCTTCATATCTTTCTTTTATGAATTTGATTATGATGTGATTTTTTGTGACATTCTTTGGATTTATTTTACTTAATGTTTGTTGAGCTCCTTGTTTCTGTCCATTTTCTTTTAAACCAAGAAACTTTTAGGGTATTATTTATTCATCTATATTTTTATGTGTTCCTCCCTTCAGGGACTACAGTACATTTACATTAGGTGGTTTGATAAGGTGCTATAGATAGTGACAATCTGTTTATATTTTATTTTATTTTTCCTTTCTCCCTTTGTGATTCAATTTAGGTAGGTGCTTTGTTGTCACACAGTGATTTTTCCTTCTGCCACCTCTCCTGTGATCTAATCTAATTAAGTAAACTTTCACTTAAGACATTTCATTTTTCATTCCTACCTTTTCCATCTGTTTCTTATTCTCTTCTTTTTATATTTATGCACTGTTAAAAATATCGAGCCCATTTACATTAGCTATAGCTCCTTAAAGTCTTGTTTGTCAGTCTCATCTTCTGTCAAAAACGTGTATAGTTGGGTTTTGCTTTTATGTTATCTAATAATCACTGATTTTTTAATAAAAATACTTATATTTATTTTTATTTTTCCAAAGTACTAATAAAATATTTATAAATCTTAGTCTTAAGGATTTTTAATTGAAAACTTTACTTCCATTTTATTTTGTGTAACTATATGGATGGATTGAATTAACGCTTTGCTGTTGATTCTTTTTCTACTTCTTCAAATTCTACTTCTCTGAATCCTTCTGGATTAATTAGCACGTTTTTATCTCAACCTGGAAATTGAAGATATTGACTCTAACTTCATGAACCCATATGTGTGCACGTGTGTGTACATGTGTGCATACAAAGAACATATACCAGGTGTTTAGTATAGGTAGGTCTTTCTTCTTTACTTTCAGTTAGTATTTGTCTATCAAGAAGAGAACATAGATGTCTGACTCATTTTTTTCTTCTTCAATTCCTTTGAAACAATAAGGCTTAAAATTCGTCCTGGCTGGCTGCCCTTCTCAGGCTTCCCACAGGGCTGCTTTGGCTCAGTGAGGAGCGGGTCTCATGCCTTCCGTTCTACCTGCTGGAGACTCTGTTCCCTTTCACTGTTCCTCCTCAATTTCAGAGTTTCAGACATCTCTCCCCTTACAGTACAAATAAAATGAAATAAAATAACCCTTAATATGCTAAATGTGTACATGCTTACCCTAGCCCTATATTTCTTCTCTGCCTTCCAGCATAATTCCAGTTACCTTTCTAGAAATTATACCTGCTTTGTCTATTGAAGACAGTCAGCTGAATCATTGAGTTCTTGGAGAAACACAGAGCTTTAGCACCCAAGGGGCCTGAGATGGCTGTATTCCACAACTGTGTTGCATGAAAGAAGGCACTAGCACGGAGAGGGGTAAGACCTGACTGAAGTCACAGCATTAGTGGCATGGCTGAGATCAGGAACTGTTCCTGCAATCTGGATGCTACCTTTACTCCTCTGCTTCTTGCAGGGGGTACTCTGAGGATCATTGTCTTAAATCCTGTTGGACCAGCTTTATCTCAGGTGGGATCAGCTCAAAAGAATTGTTAAGGATAAAATAATTTGCAATTCAGAGGCCCCAGAGAAAACTGTATGAAAAAGAAAGAGGCTGATCCTGCTTCTTGCCCTGTCCCTTTCTCTGTTTCCTAAAAGCTGTCAGACTGGGAGGCAGGAGGTGGAGGGATCGATGACAATCTGGCTGTGAGATGAGCTGCTGCTCTCTCCTCTGTCACGCCCACATCCAGGAATATCTAATCCCATTTGCTCAATCCCAATGAACCAAACTGAATTGTATATCCTAAGGATTATCACCTCAAGAGTTTACAGCCTCAGGGAAGTTCTGGGGAACATGGATATGGCAGAATTTTTCACCAACCAGGAAAACCTTTCAGGCATCACCCAAGAGGTCCAACAGAAAATGTTACAAGTGGTTCATAAGTCTTTGCTGTAACTTGACGACAGGACTGTGAGGCAGCTGCCAGCACTGGGGATGCCCTAAAGTTGATATTCCAGCCTCTCTTCATCCTTTTCAACAGACCCTTCATTGTGATGATCTTTGACCACGTCATATGCAGCAGTCTTTCCTCGACAAAGGTCATTAATCTAACCTAAGGATATGCCCACCCAGAAGCCAAGGTACCGTATGACTTTGGGCATCAGAAACAACACAAAAATGTCTTGGGGGATAGGAGTTCTTTGAGCTTCTTGTATTTGAATATCTAAATCTCTAGCAAGGCAAGGGAAGTTTTCCTTAGTCTCTCAAATAGATTTTCGAACTTTTTACTTTTTTTCCTCTCAGGTTTGGCTATTTTATTTAATCCCATGTTTTTGGAGACTGTTCATTTCTTTTAATCCATTTTTGTTTTTTGTTTGTTTGTTTATTTATCTGATTGGCTTAATTCAAAAGCCAAAACTCTGAAAGTCTTTGTTCTACTTGGTCTAGTCCATTGTTTGAACTTTCCACTGCATTTTGTATTTCCCTAAATGTGTCTTTGATTTTCAAAAATTCTGGTTGGTTTTTCTTTAAAGTATATGTTTAGAAATGTTTTTACTCATATCCTAAATTATTTTTTAAATTTTTTATGCTGTCTTTCACCTTCATCTTTTATCTATTTGAGTAACTTAATAATCAGCCCTTTAAATTATTTATCTGATGTGTCTACCATTTCATCTTAGTTTGGATACACTAATGGATAGTTAGATTGATATTTTAGGGATGTTTTAGGCCCTGTTTTTCATATTGCCAGAATTATTTTTCTGGCTCTTTCTCATTTGGACAGACTATTTCTTCTAATGATTTTTGAATTAAATTTTGATCCAACAAGGTTGTCTTTTTAAGTTTTTTTCCCTTAAGTATGTGGCTTTAGTGTTTATAGTTTATCACCTAGCTGCAGCTCTAGGTGCTTTCAATGATGAAAACTCTGTATGAGTCCTTAGTTACAGAGAATCTTTGTGCAATGGCTTTCTCAGATGCTGGTTGTGGTGATGAGATGGATGTGTGAGCAGGTTCACTGTCTCCTGTAGGGAATTTTTAGTCTGGTTCACAGATAGGCTGCAGCCTGCTGCTTCTTTCAAAAGGTCTGTGGTTTCTTCCAGTTTTTCTGTTAAGTTACTGTGTTGCTTCTGAAAAGAAGCTGCTTTTCTTGTGGCTGCTGAAAATGAATTCCTCCTCTTCCCCTAAAAGCAAAGTAGTTCCACTCCCAGCAGCTCTCACTTGGAGAAGACCGCATAGCTCCAGCAGGGCAGACTTTTGTCTGCTAATCTCCCCTCAGATGTGATGACACACACTAACCCCAACCATCCCTTGAAACATGTCCTCAAGCATTCAGCACAGTGGTGAGTCAAGACAGGCTGCCCAATCCAACTGCTGGGGCTAGATGCCTCTTACAGATTGAAGGCTGAAGACAGGATTGAAACCGGAGATCTGAGAACTCCCAGTCAAGTAGCCTCAGCAACGGTTTCATCCTCTGAAAAAAGTATTTTTCTTGATTCCAGGCTTTATATGTCTATCTTAAAGATTTATATTCCTCATGGATCCTCTAAACTAACTACAAGCTCCTCTACATCAGGACACACACAGTTCTAACTCTCAAAAGGTAAGTATAGTGAGTATCATGGTAGTGCAATCAAAATATATAATTGCTACATTTTAAGTTATTAAGTTATTATGGGGTCAAATTTCAGAAAGAGGAAAAGTGAGTAGGAATGGAATTGCTTGGGAATATTTAGTTAGTTATATTACATTTCCTTTACCAACAATAAATAAAGCAAACTACTTATTTAACCATTCCTAATTGCTTTCACTTTTTAAATGGTTTTAATCTACCATCATCTACTTTTTAACATCCATAACCATTACTATGATAATTTTCAGATTTTCAAAATGATGAATGCTTGTATTTTTATCAGAAAATTTTAGAATGTTTGAGATTGACATAATATGTTGGTTTTTTTTCTTCCTAATATAGAAAGCTAAGTCTTTATGTTGCCTTAAGTCACTTATGACACCTCCATGTTATAATGTGCATTTGTCAATGTCCTGGGGACAGAATTCATAAGTCCAGTTCTGAATTTCAGTAATTTTTGTATTCCAGTATTACAAAAATTGGTAAAACCATTGTAAAGATTATTTGTTTCATAACAAAATGAAACATGTACTTAAAATTTAAAAAATCAAAGTCTTATAGCACCAAATATACTTTCCCTAAATCCCTTAATGTTATAGGGAAATTTATTTTACTAACCCTCTTTCATGTTCTTCTAGTAGATGTTTCTAAAACACTAGGTGTAAGTTTCTAAACATATTTTAACTTAGATACTGAAAGTTATTGAAAATTTCTCTATATGTTTATATGATAAATGGTTCTATACAGATTATACAAAATATTTTCTCAGTTTTATGAGGCAACAAGTATCATAAGTGTTGTTCAAATGATTTAAACAGACAATTCACAAGAGAAAATATAGAAAAGTCCAATAAACCAGATAAAAAAATTCTCAAAATAATTAGTCATTGGACAATGCAAATTTAAACTACAATGAGATAATACTACATACCTTTCAGATAAGAAAAATTAAAAATTTCTGATAATTCTAAGTGTTAGCAAAGATGAAGAACAACTAGAATTCTCATAGATGGTAGAATAAAAGTGATAACCATTTGAGAAACTATTATCTTATAATATTAACATAGAATTTCCATATAATGCAACAATTCCACATCTAGGCAATTACAATTAAGAAATAAAAATAAAAGTCCACACAATGTCTTGCAGACAGATATGTAGTATTTATATTAATAAAGTAAAAACTGGAAAAGGACTATGTTTATCAGCGTATGAATGGATAAGCGAATTATGTTGTGTTCGTACAATGAAATACTATACAGCAGTAAAAAACTTCTGAAACAAAATAATATAGAGGATTCTTTAAAAACTATTGAGACATTTTTCAAAAGAAGACATTTATGAGACCAACAAACATATGAAAAAATGCTCATCATCACTGGTCCTTAGAGAAATGCAAATCAAAACCACATTAACATACCATTTCATGCTAGTTAGAATGGTGTTCATTAAAACATTTGGAGACAACAGATGGTGGAGAGGATGTGGAGAAATAGGAACACTTTTACACTGTTGGTGGGAGTGTAAATTAGTTCAACCATTGTGAAAGACAGTGTGGCCATTCCTCAAGGATCTAGAAATAGAAATACCATTTGACTCAGCAACCCCATTATTGGGTATATACACAAAGAATTAGAAATTTTTCTATTATAAAGACATATGCACACATTGTTCACTGTGGTACTGTTTACAATAGCAAAGACCTGGCAACAATCCACATGCCCATCAAAGATAGACTGGATAAAGAAAATGTGGCACATATACTCCATGGAATACTATGCAGCCATAAAAAAAGATGAGCTCTTGTCCTTTGTAGGGATATAGATGAATCTGGAAACCGTCATTCTCAGCAATCTGACACAAGAACAGAAAACCAAACACCACATGTTCTCACTTATAGGTAGGTGTTGAACAATGAGAACACATGGACACAGAGAGGGGAACATCACACACTAGGGTCTGTTGGGTTGTGGGGGGCTAGGGGAGGAACAGCTGGGGATGAGGAGGGATAACATTGGGAGAAATGCTTGATGTAGGTGATGGGAGTATGAAGGCAGCAAACCACCATGGCATGTGTGTACCTATGCAACAATCTTGCAAGATCTGCACATGTACTCCAGAACTTAAAGTAAAATAAAAAAAAAATTGTGTGTATTAGCTACACAGAATTGATAATGGAGAGCATTTTGTCATACATGATTCAAAGCATTTTGAATGCTATGCTGTTATGCGATCCATTTATCTTTTTCTTTTTTGTATCCTTAAGGCTGTGTGTCTTATTCAATATTTGTATGTTTAAATATATACATTTTGAAATAAAAAATTTAGTCAGACATGAAAATGCATTCCACTTGGTTCCCTTTTATATGAAAATCTGGAAAGACAAATCTATATGGAGATGGAATAGATATTAGTGGTTGAATGGGAAAAAGGAAGTAGAGGCTTTACTGGGATATGGCATAAAGGAAATTTGAAGGTAATTAAAAATTTTTATGTTTTATTGTGATGGTTGTATAGATGTATGCCTTTGTCAGAACTCATTATATT
The DNA here is from genome assembly GCA_004027715.1 of Plecturocebus donacophilus. Lineage (NCBI taxonomy): Eukaryota > Metazoa > Chordata > Mammalia > Primates > Pitheciidae > Plecturocebus > Plecturocebus donacophilus. The sequence continues at coordinate 105,171 of PVKP010002807.1, read as the reverse complement.
GACAAAACTAAATTGCATTTATTGACCCATATGTAACAGGCATTTATAAAAATCATTTTTATTCTATTAACAAATATTAAATATTATTCAAATGAGGCTTTATTTATTTGTATTTTTAATATAGTAGCAGAGCAATTGCTAGGAGGAAAAAAGGTTCCATTTAACTGGTGTCACTTTTCAAGAGATAAGGACTTTTTTTTCTAAACTTAAAGTATATACATTATAATTGATTATAAATACATGTGTCACTTTTATACAAACCCTACACATTCAAACAGAAACAAATTATCCATCTCCAAGAAATAAAACAACTAATATGTGCTTTTGTTGGTTAAGTTAAATTTTTATACAAAAAAATCACTCCTCAAAAATATAAATATGATTTATACTACTAAAAATTGAATGCATTTTTTATAAAAATTTTAGGAACCCAAACAAGGAAGATTTTTCTGTCATAGTAAACTAAGAATATTAAAATTAACATATTATATTAAATGAATAATTATTTATTAAAAATGAAATACAGTACTTCCTGGCTGGTCACAAATATTAAAATTTGTAGTCACATCATTAAATTCAAATTGCAGATTTAAATTTTTTACTCTGAGCACAGACCTGAAATTAAATAACACTGGAAATCCCACAACATCTTCATCTGAGAATAACAACTAATCTTAAATAATAAGCACTTACACAATATTCACTATTAATTTGGAAGTTATGGGGGCATGTTCTGCTGCCTGTGCCTACCACCTGGGTTTATATTCATCCTGCACTAAATGAGTTACATGGGAAACAGGCTAAACCAATCTGAGCATTGAGAAATATAATAATAGTACCGGTCATGCAGGTTGATTGTTAAAATGAATGACATATACAAAGCACTTGGGTCACAATTAAGGATGAAAAGTACTATACAAATATTATACATTAGTATAGGCAAGGTATCATTCTAAAATAGCTTCTCAAAAGTAATGCTAAATATTATTAAAATTAAACAAATGGGAAACCTCTTTACAGCTATATTTTATATTTTTAAGAAGATAAATTATATTTTATTATAAAACATAAATTAATATTTGTATAGATAGCAGAGACAAAAATTCAAAATATTTTATGTAATTTTGATTTTTCATGAAGGAATTAACCAATAGTTTACATATAATTAAGAACATAGTACAAATATATCTAAAATGTCTTCTTGGGTGTTGAAACAGTCAAAATTTAAACCAAACTATCTTGAAACACATTGAATAGACAATCAAGTATGCTACAAGTAATATAGTAATTTTTCTTAGATTTGAATTCAATCATCATAACTCTGATGAAAATAATTAAAATATTTGCTTTTGGTTCAAAATCTATTTTATATTGCTTCTTATTTCATAAATGGTATTAATGTATATAAAATTATAAATAAAAGTTTATTAAATACCATTTTAGGATCCATTGCTATCTTAATCTATGTTCACTAGAACACAGAGCCTGAGACTAGGTTATAATTCTTATTTTCCTTGGGCGATCCAGTTCCAAAGCAGGTAAAATGATGCAAAGGAAAGTGAGGCAAAGAGGAATGTGAGTAGTGGCAAAAAGGGTGCTTTAACAAATTGGCCACTGTCTCCTAATAGGTGAAAAAGACTCATATCTGATATTAGGCAACTGCAAATATTCAGCCAGTCAGGTTTATCAGATGGAAGAAGAAAAAGAAAATTTATTTGCCAGTCTCTTCTTGGCTCTTGTACTCCATAGGTTGGAGTTTGTCTCATGGGAAGATAACTGCCCTATGCATCTAAGATGCCTGACATGGCTCCTTCTGTAATTGCTGGAGAAATCATAACATCTGCACAGTGTTCTGCTGCTTCACTCAAATCTGGAAGAAATAAGAGGAAGCAGAGACTCCTAGCATGTGGCTGATCAATCACAAATGACAAAACTCCCCAGGATACCTATTTAAGAGGTGAGTCAGTGGTCTTATATGATAAACTCACTCTAGCACTTCAGTTTTTCTAATTCTGAACACTTCAGTTTCTAAAATACTAAAGAAGTTCTAGATTTTCAACTTTATTTACATTAGGTTGTTGGAGATCTGTATTTTATTTCATAATTTATTATTTATTATTATTATTATTATTATTATTATTATTATTATTATTTTTTGGAAACATGGTCTCACTCTGTCACCCAGGCTGCAGTGTGGTCATGGGATCACAGCTCACTGCAGCCTTGACGTCCTGGGTTCAAGTGATCCTCCCACCTAAGCCCTTGCAAGTAGCTGGGACTACAGGCATGTACCACCATGCCTGGCTAACTTTGAAAAAAAAAAAAACAAAAACAAAAAAGCATTTTTTAGAGATGAAGTCTTGCTATGTTGCCCAGGTAGGTCTTGAACTCCTTGGGTCAAGTGATTCCCCTGCTTTGACCTCCCAAGGAGTTGTGAGCTACCATACCTAGCTAGGTCCATATTTTTTAGTCAACCAACCAAACTATTGGAGTCACTCCAAAACACTCAATCTAACACACTACGCTTAGAATCTGTGATTATCATACTCATATAAATAAATTCAATCTTTATATTCCTTTGAGGTCCATCATATTCTTTGCTTTTTATTGTACTTTAAGTTCTGGGATACATGTGCAGAACCTGCAGGTTTGCTGTATAGGTATATATGTGCCATGGTGGTTTGTTGCACCCATCAACCCCTCATGTACATTAAGTATTCCTCCTAATGCTATCCCTCTATTAGCTCCCCAGCTCGCAACAGGCTCTGGTGTGTGATGTTCCCCTCCCTGTGTCCATGTGTTCTCATTGTTCAACTCTCACTCATGAGTGAGGACATGCAGTGTTTGCTTTTCTGTTCTTGTGTTAGTTTGCTGAGAATGATGGTTCCCAGCTTCATCCATGTCCCTGCAAAGGACAGGCACGCATCCTTTTTTATGGCTGCATAGTATTCCATGGTGTATATGTGCCACATTTTCTTTATCTAGTCCATCATTGATGGGCATTTGGATTGGTTCCAAGCCCTTGCTATTGGGATTAGTGCTGTAATAAACATATATATGCATGTGTCTTTATACTAGAATGATTTATAATCCTTTGGGTATATACTGGGATTGCTGGGTCAAATGGTATTTCTGTTTCTAAATCCTTGAAGAATTGCCACACTGTCTTCCGCAATGGTTGAACTAATTTACACTCCCACCAACAGTTTTACACTTTTACAGTATTCCTATTTCTCCACATCCTCTCCAGCATCTGTTGTTTCCTGACATTTTAATGATTGTGATTCTAACTGGAGTGAGATGGTATCTCATTGTGGTTTTTATTTGCATTTCTCTAATGACTGGTGGTGACGAACTTTTTTTCATATGTTTGTTGGCTGCATAAATGTCTTCTTTTGAGAAGTGTCTGTTCATATTTTTTTTTATAATTTTGTTTAAGTTCTTTGTAGATTCTGGATATTAGCTTTGTCAGATGGATAGATTGAAACATTCCCATTCTGCAGGTTGCCTCTTCACTCTGATGATGACAAATCCACAGCCAATATCATACTGAATGGGCAAAAGCTGGAAGCATTCACTTTGAAAACCGGCACAAGACAAGGATGCCCTCTCTCACTATTCAACATATTATTAGAAGTTTTGGCCAGGGCAATCAGGCAAGGGAAAGAAATAAAGAGTATTCAAATAGGAATAGAGGAAGCAGAATTGTCTCTGTTTGCAGATGACATGGTTGTATATTTAGAAAATCCCATAGTCTGAGACCAAAATCTCCTTAACCTGATAAGCAATTTCAGCAAAGTCTGGGGATACAAAACTCATGTGCAAAAATCACAAGCATTTCTACACACCAATAATAGACAGAGATCCAAATCATGAGTGAACTCCCATTCACAATTGCTACAAAGGGAATAAAATACCAAGGAATACAACTTACAAGGGATGTGAAGAACCTCTTCAAGAACTACAAATCACTGCTAAAGGAAATAAGAGAGGACACCAACAAATGGAAAAACATTCCATGCTTATGGATAGGAAGAATTAATATAGTGAAAATGGCCATACTGCTCAAAGAAATTTATACATTCAGTGCTATCCCCATCAAGCTACCATTGACTTTATGCACAGAATTAGAAAAATCTACTTTAACTTTTATATGGAACCAAAAAAGAGCCCATATAGACAAGACATTTCGAAGCAAAAGGAACAAAACTGGAGGCACTGCACTACCTGATTTCAAACTATACAAGGCTACAGTAACCAAAACAGCATGCTATTGGTACCAAAACAGAAATACAGACCAGTGGAACAGAACAGAGTCCTCAGAATAACACCACACATCTGATCTAGAAAGATCTCATCTTCAACAAACCCTACAAAAGCGGTGGGAAAAGGCTTCCCTATTTAATAAATGGTATTGGGAATACCATTGTATTTCTAGCCATACGCAGAAAACTGTACTGAACCCCTTCCATAGACTTAAAACATTTAATCATGTTCTTAAAATCCTTTCACATACAAAATGCCCAGATATTTCTGCCAAAATAGTTTGACAAAACTATGCAATTATTGTGTACCTATGCGTCTTACTTTGTACCTCACTCTTTGGGGTCCCTTAAGAATTAAGATTTGTTACATGTCTCAAAGCAATGACTGATGCTAGTGATGAATTTTAAGGCAGGTCATCCATCCCTTGTGATACAAATAAGCTAAATATTAACAACTGCTTCCACAATCCTTAGTGCAGGGGAACTTTGCATGTGAATTAAATTCTTCCACACAGAAGGGGCAAACATCACCTTCTCTCCCATTTCTTTAGCCAAAGGTCATCAAAATGGGTTCAATTCTGGGAGCAAATGCAACTGCCCACTGTGTTAAAAATAGAGGGAAAAAAATCTTGTTGTGTACTACTAATATCTAATATTCTAGAAAGAGCAAATTTGTTTTGCCATAAAATTAAGATGCTAATGTTGGTATGAAAAACTTGAGTTAAAACCTGGACATGTCTAGGTGATTCGTGTGTTATAAAAACAGGAAAGTATGATTTTTTAAAAGCAATGTAACTCAAATAATCTTTTTTCTGTAATACATTTCCACTGTTTAAATGAGGATCCTATAATTCTTTTTGCCTAGATAATTTTTCAAAGTCTATTAATTTACATCACAAAATGAAATATAACACTGTGATTGGGTTGGTGGTACTACAGAGGCATTTCTAGAATTCTTAATATATAATGCACAGTAAATCTAACAAGTTATTTTCCAGTATGATTCTATCAAGTTAAATGATCTTGAAGTAGACTATTAAGGGCGAAGACACTTCTCTTATAATAGATTTCAGTTATTAAAGCCATCCAGAATTTTTTCTCTCATTGGGAGAAATTTATCCTCTACCCCCTGATGGCTACAACAAAGGATTTGGGCTATTTGTTCCAAATCTCTGATATAACTCTCTTATAGAGATATTATCCATATTAAGGACGTCCAAATCCAGTGTAGTCTCATGTACCTGGCTATTATGAGAATTTGTGAAAATGCCACTTATTTAAAAATTATTTCTTAAGGCTGCTCATGTGTCGAAAGTTTCTGAATATATTCAGACATTTTTGCAATAAGAAAAAGGATGATAAAAGGATGTGAGAGACTTTGAATAAAAATTAACTATTACCAAATGTATTATAATACTGATTATAATAACTCTAAGTCATCTTTTATTTGCTTATTTAAAAAATTAATGTATCCCTATTAAATGCCAAGTGTTCTACCAAATCCTGAGGATTCATTCCTGATATTCCAAACAATGAATTGACATAATATCCCAGGTGATTACCTGGATAAGTTCTAGCTATTTAAATATATAATAAATATATTAATAATAGAATTTTCATCATTCTATAGATATCAGTTAAAGTTATATAATAGCCAAAAAACTAATTACAGTCACACACACTGCCTAACATTTCAGTCAACAGTGGACAACATATATAATGGTAGTCTCTTAAGTTTATAACAAGGCTGAAAAGTTCCTGTTGCTTAGTGATGTCATAGCCATCATAATATCACAGTGAAACACATTATTTATATGACTATGGTGATACTGATGTAAAAAAACCCACTGTGCTGACAGTCATATAAAAGTATAGGCCATACAGTTTTGCACAGTATGTGACACTTGATAATGATAATAAATAACTATGCTACTTGTTTATATATTAACCATATTATACTTTTTATCATTATTTTAGTGTGTACTACTTTTTTGAAAAAAAAATTAAAACTGTAAAACAGCCCCAGTCAAGTCCTTCAGGAGGTATTTCAGCAGAAGGCATTATCATTATAGGCGATGGAAGCTCCATGTGTGTTATTGCCCCTGAAGACCTTCTGGTGAGATAAGATGTGGAAGTGGAGGACAATGATGTTGATGATATTGACCCTTGTTTGTCCTGGACTAATAATGTGTGTGTTTGTATTTTAGATTTAACAGAAAATTTTAAGAAGTAAAACAAATTGTTAAAATAGGAATATAAAGTAAGAAAATATTTTTACAGCTGTTCAATGCATTTGTGTTTTAAGCTAAGTGTTATTAAAAGGGTCAAAAAGTTAATATAAAAATACTTTTAAACATACCATTTCAATATCCTTTGACTGCTATGGGATGAATAAAAGTTGCTTGAATCAAGAAAGCAACACGATTTATTGCATCAATATTATGTATCTAGAAATACATAAAATAAGAAGAAAATTATTAGTGAAGGAATGCAGTTCGAAGGTGAATTAATTTACTGAAATTTAAGGATAAATGTTATGAACCAATTGTATATAGGAGTGTTTTCCTAATTGTGATAAAAAGGGAGATTGGCATAACTTGTAAGTCAAGATGTTGTCTTTCTTCAATGTCAAGATGTATGTGTCCTGTGAAATATTTTCATATTTTTTCTTTTGAATGTTCAAACTGATCATTTTTACATCTATACTTTCTCAATAAAGTGATTTTCTTCACCAGATACTACTTCTTGCTGTCTAAATCTAATACCACTCTTATATTCTGTATATTTCTGAGATATTTTTTGAGGTCTGTTCTCATCAGAAGATCAATTTATAAGTCATATAAAATTAGAATTACACATGTCCCACTTTATTTAAGTAAGTTAAGCTGTCCATCTTACAAGGCTGTGAATAAGAGAGACTTTTCCTTTTTTTAAATCAAAATCTAAGTAAAAAAATTAATATTTATTCTTCTGAATAAAGAAGGAAAAAAATCTATATTTCTAGAGCTTTCCTCAGGCACATATCTAATACCAGGCAATATCACATATTTCAGAATTTGAATTAGATAAGCTTTCTTGCCACTGTATTTAAAATAAAAAGCTTTAGACTCTCTTGATTTCATATATAATTACTGCACAAAATATTTTTAGTGTTCTCTTTCGAATTGTAGCTGTTGAGGTTATTAGTTTTATATAAAAGCAAATATTGACTAAGTAGACACAAAAGAAAAGTTATTGACACATTATTAGACACACAATTATTAGACACAAATTCTGTAGAGTTGACTATAAATTATTAAAAAATCTGAAGTAGTGATAACAATCTTATTGGAAATAATGAGACATGATCTGCAAGAAAAGTCTGTGGTAAAGTCAGTAGGAATCCACCAATTCAAAGTTGAGTTTCATTTTCTGTAGTAGGTATGAGACACTCTAGGTCTTATTGTTGTAGTTACTATGATATTTCTTAATTCCCTGAGGCTATAATCAACACCATATGCAGAAAATTATGTATATTGTGGTTGGATAAATTAAACATTTTGCCGATTATTCTTTTTCAGTGTCTTAGATATTGCTTATGAGACATTTGCGACCAAGTCCTAATATATGTAATTTATAGAAATATTTAAGCTCATCTACATAATTTCTGCTACATGATCTGCTCCCACCAGTCTGCTAATCACAAAGTACTGACCTGGAAACAAAACCTCCACATCTGATATCCAAAGGATGCAAGATAAATAACAAACATTTAAATTCATCCCACATATTCTGTTCCCTGGTATTTACTGAGGAAGAATGTGAAGTAGAAATATTTAGGCATCTTGAATACTTTTGAAGTATAGATTTATTGGGTGGACTCTCTCCCTTAAAATAATAACAGACTTTTCTTTGCAAATACTGCACACAAGTTTACTAGGTAACAAATCCTGTGCTAAGTAGTTGATTCACTCACAAAATCCCTTTATCTAGTGACCTATCTGTAGGAGTTAAAGAAAGAGAAAAGAAAGATGAAAAGTGGATCAACAGTCAAAGACAGGTATATTTTGGAGAATAAACCTGAGAGGAGCTTCCCACGGAGTTAGGCCAAGAGCACTCTCTCCTACACTTAAATACTTTCATATTCATGGTTCAGGGCAGAAGAGCTGATCACAGGCTCAGAATGTTTCTGTGTCTCTCTGTCTTGCTTATCTGGGAGTGAGAGTTGTGTGTCTGTTCCCATACATCTTCCTCAGCTGCAGGCGTACCTCCCAAGTCTGCTTTTAGCTTCTCTATCTCAGTGCACCTAAAGGGAAAGATATTTGCTTATTAGGGTCCACCATTTCACTGGGACCCTTTGTGTGAGTGTGCAAATTGGTGGTTACCCAAGAGACTTTCCCTCCTCCCTCTGTGCCTAAGCTGTCTTATTTGTGTTTTACTGTCTGCTGTTTCTGGCTGATTGTTGTTAAAGGAGAAGTGATTTCCTTGGAATGTAGGAGGCTAGAAAAGGAGCTGGAATTAAAGTAGAGGTGTTTGTCTGATATGATTGTGCTCCTGCTCTGCTGCCATACAAATAAGCAAATGATAGCTCTGACATGTTTAAACTTGTCCAAAGTCACATGTATTGTTAAGTAGCAGAAATTTGAGGTCACTAGTTTATCTTTAAAGGTCATTTATTTGGTCAAAATATATGCTGCTTGTATTTGCCTCTGTCAAGGCAGCAAGCCCCAATTCCTATTCTGTGACAAGAAGTCCTTTCTGATCATCAAAAAATATTCCTTTGTTTAGAGGCTTAGTTGTCTTGTTCAGGGTCTGCAGAACACTAAAGCATACTCGTTTGAAAGCAGGTTTGAAGTATTCTAAATAAGAAAGTATGTTTTTAGTTTTGCAAATACTAAAGAGTATTCATCTGAAAACAGATTTGAAGTATTCTAAATAAGTTAGCCTGTTTTTAGTGTTGTTAAACATGCTAAAGATAAAAATAACCCCTTTAGAATCGTTACAACCACAGAAATAATACATAAGATTAACTGTTCCATGGATAATTTTACATGACACACTTTGCTCAAATCATGCAATTATTCCATGAAGCAAATGTTAGTTTTCGTCTATTATAGTTAAAGATATTTTTATACAATTGCCATTATAATTATAGAAGTTTAATGACTGGAAGACGTCATAGTACTTTTAGCCAAGGTAGAGAAAACTTTCCTTTTCTAAAAGTTACTGAGTTGAGATTTCTTCAATATTATTCATTCCATAGTCTACATTTATTTAAATTGTCAGCTGAAATAATATTAAAATTGCATAATGTCTGAAAAAAAACTTTTAATTTATTCAAAGAATGTATGTCTTTTTTTAAGAAATTGAACTTTTTAAATTTTGTTAACGTTGTGTTATATGAACCATTTATTATTTGGCCACGAAATCTTCAAATTTTAGCAACTACCACAGATGTGTCTAAATTAATAAAAGTGTTTTTTTTTCTACAAAGAATACAGAAGTAGTAGTTTCATTTTAGGTTTTGAAAGTAAAAACATGGTAAACCAAGAATCATGGATCAATACATAGCCCCAGTTTTCAAATGTGATAAAATAGGAATTTTAAATTTTATTATGCCCATATACTGGGATGAATTGTTTAATGAGAGCATAAGTTCATTTCTATTTTGGATTGCTTTTTATCCAGTTGTGAGAGTTCTTTTTATATTCTAAATACTAGTCCTTTGATGGATAGGTGATTTGCAAATATTTTCTCTTATTCTATAGCTTGTCTTTTTATCCATGTAATAAATATTTTTAAAAAGCAATGTAAAAAATTTTTGATAATTTTCAATTTCTTATGTTTCTTTCATGGATAATGCTTTTGGTGAAAACTCTAGAAACTTATAACCTAGCCTTAGATTTCGGAATTTTTTTTTTTTTTTGCAATTTTTTTGAAGTTTGTTATGTAGTCTTATTTGAAGAAACATTAAATGTTACCTCAAAGTCATTACAGCTCCCTGTTTTTAGCTTCGTTTAACTTTGGCACAGGAAAATCTGCTAATTAAAACAAGTATCTGTGTAAATTTCCTATTGCTATACTGTGTATCTTCACTATTATGGTACAAATTGCCATAAACGTAGTTACTTAGAATAACACATATTTATCACCATTCTCTTTTAAAGATCAAAAGTCCAAAAGTTGATAGGGGTGTGTTCTTTTCTGTAGTCTCTAAAGAATTTTTGTTTTTCTAGCCAATTTTTGCTTCTATAGATTGCTCACATTCCCTGGCTCATGTCCCTCTTCCATCTTTAAAGCAAAGAATAGAGCCAGTTGTGGTGGCTCATGCCTGTAATTCCAGCACTTTGGGAGGCTGAGGTGGGTGGATCACATGAAGTCAGGAGTTCAAAATCAGTCTGGCCAACATGTTGAAACCCCGTCTCTACTAAAAAGTACAAAAAAGTTAGCCGGGCATGGTGGTGGGCACCTGTGATCCCAGCAACTCAGGAGGATTAGGCAGGAAAATCACTTGAACCCAGGAGGCAGAGATTACATGAGCCAAGATCGTGCCATTGCACTCCAGCCAGGCAACAAGAGCAAAAACCCAACTCAAAAAAAAAAAAAAAAAAAAAGCAAATAATGGTTATTTCTCAATTCACATACTGTGACATACTCACCTGCAACCTTCTTCCATTTATTATTACTCTAATGATTACATTAAATCTCAGATAACTCAGAATACTCTTCTCATCACAAGGTCAGCTGATTACCAACCTTAATTCTGTTTGCAACCTTAATTCCCTTCTACAGCATAACATAACATATTCACAGTTTCCAAAACTTAGACCATGGGCATCTCTTGGGGGCTATTTTTCTTCCTACCACAGTATCTGTAAGTGTAAACAAAATTGTTGAGGAGAATTCATTTATTTCAACTAATCTCTTGGCATTGTGTAGGAATAGATACAACAAAGGAAGATCATATCATTTTAATCTTAGAAAACTTCATCTAACTTTCTTCCTCACTTGAAATAAGTGTCATCACTTGATAGCCTTAGTTTCGGTTGCTACAACAAGATCCACTCAGAAATTTGCTAGTATTACTCTCTCCAGTTGGGATTAATAAATAGAAAGCCTCAACTATTATTCGTTTTTCTTCCTTTTCCTGTCCCATAACACATAGCAATTTCTAAGCAAGCAGTGGCCGAGCAACCTAGGTGAAAATGTACCTTTCTAGTGTTAAAGCTTTTCTCCCAGGAGCTTTTAACCAGAGATATGAAAACAGTACTGAACAAGAAACACAAGGTGATAGCAAAGCAAGAAAAGGCCATGTTAACACCACTCCTGAAAAACAATCCTATTAAGCTGCGGTAAAATAAACCTTGGACTTGGTGGGTATCCAAATTCTCCTGGTTAAAGAGAGCTGTCAACTATAAAACAACCTTCTAGTAATGTTAGCTACATCAAATATTATCTAACAAGATATTACATTTTGAAGAAATTTTTTCACAGCTTGAATTGGGTTTGTCTCATTACATGCAAAGTACAGTATCTATCTACTTTATTTTACATATATTTTGAGTGTAGGAAAATGGAAAACAAAAACAATTATCCATATGTTTTTCAAAACATTTGAGGAGAAAATGAAAAGCTTGGCCTCCACTGGTTTTTAAATTTGAAATCAATATTTTAAACTTAAAACTGAATTTTTCTCTTGTTTTAAATCAGAAATTAGCACATGGACACAGGTAGGGGAACATGTTACACTGAGGTCTGTTGAGGGGTCGGGGGTCAGGGGAGGGATAGCAGGGGTGGGGAGGTTGGAGAGGGATAACACTGGGCGAAATGCCTGATGTAGGTGATGGGGGTACAGAGACAGCAAACCACCATGGCATGTGTGTACATGCAACAATCCTGCAAGATCTGCACATGTACCCCAGAGCTTAAAGTGTATTAAAAATAAAAATAAAAAAATTTTTTTTTAGAGTAAAAACAAGAGATTAGGCAATTTTACTCAATATATACCACTATCTAACTGAATTTAGTCTGCTTTTAAAAGTAGATATTTGGTAAAATTGTATCATATTGGTTTCTTACATATCACCAAAGTACTGCAATACAATTAAGTTAGTTTTAAATTAAAACTGTATTTTTCAGGTTTAGGTATATATTTATTTAAGAAATATTTATGGGGCATTTATTATTCTTCCCATTGTGGATATACCAGATAAAATAGAAAAGCCTCTTTCTTAAAGCTTATATTCTAATGAGGGAAAAACACAAACACATAATATTACATAATATTATGTGATATTATAAAATGAATAAAATTAAATTATAGTAAGAAAATAGAGAACGAAGGGACATCTGTTTTCATAGTCAGCAAAGTTATCTCAGCTATAACCTTTTTATTACCTTGTTGGCATACAGCAATCAAAGACAATATGCAATTAAAAACCTTTCATGAATAAATAATATTCATTTATAAGACTCAGGGAACAGAGACCAAACAGATAATGAACAAAAGCCTATTTTTATTCTAAAATAGTTTGGTTTATATATTAGTAAGAACATGTTATAAAATTATACTGTAACTAATGCACTTCAAAATATATCCTACTACTCAATAAAGCCTCAAAGTTTAAGTAATCCTTAACTAGTCACAAAATTAAAACTGTCACCTGTCACATTTAATTTTTGTTTTTATCTTAAAGCAGTTTTAAATATGAAAGATATTGTCTATATATAATGAATCCATGATCGAGGATTTCAGCTATTTTTATTATTTTGAAAGAAAAAAAAAACAAATGCATCAAACAAGAATAAAAATTCAGATAGCCACCATTATTTCAGATCTATTGTGTTTTTACCCAAAGACCTAGCATTTTTAGATGGGGAAGTGAATGATATAAATTAAAAGGAACAGTTGCAGAAATTCAATGAAGATTGGGCAAAAGATATATATTTTAAATCTACATTTGAAGCTATTGTGTTCCTGCAAATGTTTTGTCCTTTTAGTGATTATCAATTCTGTTATGAGTATACAGAAGACATGTGATAAAGAAATGTGTCTCCAGCTCTCATCGTATCTTCCTGGAAAATTAATATAGGGTCCAATGTACTGGGCATTGAGAAAATAAAAATTAATGTAAAAGTATTTTTTAATCAATATCTAATAAACTACTGATGAATTGGCAAATAATTTTCATTTTATTTGCTTAGTTCAATCTATTGTCAACAAATGCTTGGAGCTCATCATGATAAAAATTATTTCAATTCCACCCAGAGTGGTGTTTTCTTTTAAAAATTATAATATCAATTATGGGTAAGATGTTTTATATTTCTTGTGTATTTGGTGAGTATACATATAAACGAAATATTTGTCATGCATTATCTTTACTCAATCTAGTCTATGTAGTATATTCACTGAATCAGACAAAAATATTTATGAAGATTTAGGAAACAGAGAAGAGTGTGTGAAATGAGAAGAAGGACATGGATGTTATTCATTATAATTAATAATTGCCTGCAGTCTAACATGTATCCTACAAAGTGAAAATAATTTTATTGTTGTTCTTAATAAAAATGTCCAATAAATCCCTTCAGAGATTTTATTCATACCTAAGTAAATTCTTCATAGTGATTCAGTTTCATCATGTAATTAGAGTGGGATTTACCATTAACATCCCTAAATTATATAATTAATTACATTCAGCTTCAAGTACAATTACTAATTGATACAAGGCCTCTAGCTTAACTCAAGGTAATCAATTTTACACTATGCATTTTGAACAAGTGGTTAGATCACATTTGCCTACTAGTTCATATGAACTAGCTAATTAGACAAAATTTGGTTTGCTAAACATCTCAAGAAAATAGTACCAGAAAATTCTGTAGGCAAAATTTCTCCCAAAATTATTTATTCATGTGATTTTTACCTGGATAAAGAAAGTTCTTTCTCTGGTTGTCAACACTTCCAATAGTCTCAACTATGTTCTATACTTTAAGTCCTTCTCTAGTTTCTCTCTTGTTCACTTTTCTGTAAATGTAGGCAGACTATCCTACTCAAGTTGGTCTATTTATTTTGCAGGTTCGTTCATGTCATCAGTGTCAGCTGTCGTTTGTTGGAATTTCACTTATGATATAAATAAATAATGAGAAACACAGAGTTAAAGTTTATTTCTCAGCATCCCCAAATTTTAAGGACTAATATGGTTAACTTTATTTATGATAAGGAGGTAGATCATTTTTTTATTTTGCAGCTTTTAAGTTCCTTGGTTGAAGCATTATATTTTGAATTTGGGGGCACGTATGTATCACTGGATACGTTTCTTAAAATACAGATACCTGAACACACAGAGAATCTGATTCAAAGACCCATGGCCTGTGGAGCACAATTTTGGAAACAATGACCTAACATGGAAATATATTGTTATAGGTTCCAGGAATTTGAGGCCTTAGGTAACTTCAAAAATCAAACAGACAAAATCGATCTGGACTTGTATGAGCTGTGGGTTTTTATTTTACCTGTGATGCCAAAACATTATATCCCGGAAAGAAATAGTCCCTTAAGCCTGGTTAAATGATGAACATCTTAACCAACGTTTGAGAAAATTCTTATTAAATCTTTTCCAGCGTATCTTTTTAAAGTAGTCTCCTTAGTTTCAATTCTTTTTCAGCAACTCAACTACCAATATGACATGAATGAGCTTGAGAAAGAAACATTGATAAACAAGAATATATAATAAAATGTTGGCCTTCACTTCAGAAATTTGAACACAATTTCCTTGTAGTTTTAGTTTACCCAAGTGATGAAAAAATGGATATCTACTATGCAGCTTAAACCTGAGACCTGCCTCAAATCACATGTATAAGTAATTAGTAATAACGTGCACAGTTAAATTAAAATGAGTATATACTTAAAACATATGCAACTTTAAAAACATTCTAAGCATAAAGAAACATACAGATAAGGGTCACTTTCTACCTAAACCTAACTTGTATCATGTAAGTCAGAGCCACAGACCCAAAATTAAAGCCCTCAGTTAATATATGTACTCACAATTTGTTTTCTGTTAAAAATCCCGCATATATTTAATATATATATAAGGCTTTCTGCATTAATTTGAAGGCTTTCTGCATTAATTTTAATATATAAGGCTTTCTGCATTAGTAATAAGTAATTATTAATAATAAGTAATAAGTAATTGCATTAGTAATAAGTAATTATTATCTGCATTAAAGTAATAAGTAAATATTACTGCATTATTATTAGTAATAAGTAAATATTACTGCATTATTATTAATGCAGTAATAAGTAATTAGTAAATGCAGTAAAAATGTAATTAGTATTACTAATGCAGTAAATAAGTATTTACTTATTTACTTATAAATAATATTTACTTATAAATAATATTTATTATTTATAAATTACTTATATTTATTATTTATAAATTACTTATAAATTACATATAAATTACTTATAAATTACTTATAAATTATAAATTACTTATAAATTACTTATATTTATTATTTATAAATTACTTATAAATAATATTTACTGCAGTAAATGCAGTAAAATAAGTATTTAGTAAATGCAGTAAAAAAGTAATGCAGTAAAAAGTAATAAGTAAATATTACTGCATTATTATTAGTAATAAGTAATTATTAATAATAAGTAATAAGTAATTGCATTAGTAATAAGTAATTATTATCTGCATTAAAGTAATAAGTAAATATTATCTGCATTAGTAATAAGTAATTATTAATAATAAGGCTTTCTGCATTAATTTTAATATATAAGGCTTTCTGCATTAATTTGAAAGATCTCATCTATTGTAAAAAAAAACACATATATGCACACATGTGTTTATATACAATCTATGTATATACTTTATAAAAAGTTTGTAAATATTTCAATATATAGGTACTGTTTTGCAATAATATTGAATTTATGCAGTATATAGCACTACATTATATAAGTTATTTAAATATTATTATAATACAGCTATTAGGAGATGTGTCTGTGTGTATGTGAGGGTAAAAAATTATTTAAAACTTGTTTGGGTGCGAGGACAGGAGACTGAAAAAGTTGTCTTAAATAAAATAAAGACAGTTATTGATTCATGTGAATTAAAACCAGGACTACAGTTATATATTAAAATACAGCCATATTAACTGTTTAAACAGGTACATGATTTGGATTCAATATATCTGTGGACTTTCTTTACCTCATTGTGTTAACTTATTTTCTAAATTATGTAGAAGTTTGATGGTTGTAAATTCTGTTTTTAGTATCATAGGTTCAAAGCTTGCAAGAATTATTAATGACAGCTGTTCCAACATTACATGTGAGATCTGAATTGTTTAATTTAGCTTCTTTTTTGAATCTAGACTTGAACCACTTACTATGAACAGATAAATGTCATTAGGGTGAAAAAAGCATGCCTCCTACATCAATTATAGTCCAGGATTTTCAAGGATAATTACTAGGCTTTTCACAAGTTTAACTGAATGGATCACTCCTTTCGAAATATAGGAAACTTCAAAAGAAAAAAAATTAGAGTGTTACCATATTATCTATCATAACCATTTTGAGTTTTAGAGGTTTGATAGCATCAAGTACTAATATTAAGTAAAATGTTACCTGTGTGACCTGGAGTGTTGAAAAAATTACACACTAAAAAATATAAACTTGAAAATCATCAGCATAAATGTTATTTAAAGTTTCTATTAAAATATTAGGCCCTGAAATTTTTCTAAGAATATTGAAGAAGTACTAGTAAAAGAAAGCAAAGAAACAAAGACAGAGTAGTGTTAATACCATGGGTGCTGATGTCAACCGTTTCCTCCCCAGCTGGACGAGAGTAGAAATTACTTCCTGGGCCGTGCTGTTGGGTGATGCTCGGTGACTGGTTCTGCCAATCCAGTCTTGTGCCTATTTGTGAACTGTATTATTTAATTGACATGTGGTACTTTTCAAGATTCTCTCACTTTCTCTCTTTTTCCTTCTCCCCAAGAAATAGCAAGTTAATGATGCCAGTTACTCTAACTGCCTGGATCCATGAGTAACTCCAGTGAGCACAATTTCTCTGTTAATCGGCAATGGACAAGTAAGTTGAATAAGATATAAATGTGTGTTGATATTTATAACCGTATAACTGTGCCTATCCTGGCTGAAACATTCTGTGTCTCAGCTGCAAATGGAAATGTATTCAAAGGAGCATGTAAAAAACAGTCTATAAAAGCAAATTGAAAATCAAAACCTATCCATCAGATTGCTTATCAAAAGTTAAATGACAGCAATTATTCAGCAATAGAACGAAGTAAAATATGAAAAGTTTAAATATTTTACATTCTTTGTTCTTTATTATTATGGGTGATTGTTAATAATGCAGGGAATTATTAAAGAAAATTACATTACTAATAGCTTGAAGTTTATAACTTTGCATCTGTTATTTGTATTGTGGTCAATAAGGAAAGTGCTTCTCATATAAGAAACATCAAATTAAATAACTTTTTCAAACATTTTATCAACACTGCTTTGAATAATCTGAAGAAACCAACCCTCTGCAGTAAGCCTGAATGGCCGCTGGATGTCAGGATTATGTTATGCCTATTGATTATTTAACTTTGGTTAGTAATTTCCTGTAGATATTACAACATTTAGAAACCTGTATTTTTAAAGAAAACTTCAAACAAAAATAAAACAGTCATATTATCTTAAGATTGCTTATGTTTAGTCAATCCAATATTTAAATCTACTTAAAACCTAAAAAAATTTGTTTTATTTTTTTGACACTAAATTTCAAAGGTTTATTTTTAAAATACCCAGGTTTTTTTTTGTTTTAATATGCCTATTTCAGTATTTTTGATCTTGCCACTTTAGCCAGTAAGAGTGTTCAAAATTGAACCAATATATATGTTTCTTGTTATCTGTTGAAATTACCAAATTAAGATTATTCTAAAATTGGTCAACTAATTCATAAACATAATTTAACATCTCAAAATTGTTGAAAAAATTATTTTATTTGCCTTAATATATTTATCATTTTCTTTCATAAAAACTGTAAATTTTTATGAATATTTCAGTATGAGTTTTAAAGAATAATATGTGATTAATGATAAATTGATTTATCAAATTGATAGAAGTAAAAACAATAAAATTTTTAATGTAGAATAAAAATACTGAGGTAAATACATTATATTGGATGTCTGAATATGAGACCATAGCTATTTGTAGTGCATCATGTCATTCTAACAACAAAAATGTGTGTTATTTCTGAGTTTATCTAGGATTTTGTTCTCTGATCAATATTGAGTGCTCTAAATTACCATATGAAGATAAAATAGGCATAATATAAATTTTTCACCATTTGGTGACTTGAGCTTGATTGATTGGTTTATCTTAAATTCCTTAAAGAAAATTGTGCTCATTAATTTTCCGAGACACTGGTTGTAAAGTATTTTATCTATATATCTTATTACCTTAAGCATTTATTCTGAATATTTCATTGACTTTTAATATTTACTTAAAAATGAATAAATATGTATATTTGCATAATATGTAAAGATAACACTAATTTATTTAGTTGTTAAAGAATATCTTATTAAACCTGCAGATTCAACACAATTTTAGACAAATTTTTAATGTGTTAATTCAAGATTTTACCTTGAGTTGCTCAAGTTTACGTTCACAAATTTTACTTTGAATGTATGTTACTTGGTTAAGTAATCTGAATACTTAATACTGAATAATATCACTTAAAGTAATTCTCAACATTTATACTGTAAATTTAGTTGTTTTTCATATGATGATGAAAGTTTTACAATAATTTGAGAAATGATCTATATATCACATGAAAGTGTCAAGTTTGCCCATTTTTTCTCGTATGCCCAAATTCATATTATGTATGGCAAGTCACTTAACGTGGGATCTATATACAAGAAGTCTGATCTGGAAGGGATTCCATAAACCTTGGATATGCAGAGCATCAAGAAGTTTGTCCTGTCAGCGCTGGGTATCCATTGGGGACTGGTTTCAGGACTGCTCACTAATACTGAAATCTAACGATGCTCAAATCTCTCATGTAAAATGGTGTGCTATTTGCATATAACTTATAGCCTATCCTATACTTTAAGTCATCTCTAGTTTACTTATAATACCTAATACAATATAAATGCTATAAAAATCATTGCTACACTGTATTTAATTTTTTTTTGGTTGTATTGTTTTTCTAAAAAAAATTTTTGATTTGAGGTCGGTTTAAACTGCAGATATAGAACCAGTTGACATGAGGTGCCAACTGTATACAGTATCAACTGGAGTGAGGAGAAAAAATGCATTTAGAGTAATTTACTTAAATTGTATGTATTTCATATGTATGTTATAGCCAATATTTTTCATTTTCACTTCTGCTACCAGTATAATGGAAGTACAAGGAGTATCAAACAAAAGGAACTGAAATTAGAGAAAAGGACAATGTCTTAATTTTGTGCTGTTATAACAGAATATCGTAGACTGGGTAATTTATAATAACAGCTTTATTGGCTCACAGTTCTGGAGGTTGGGAGTCCAATATCAAAGTGTTTGTATTTAGCAAAGGCCTTCTTGCTGCATCATAGCCTGGTGGAAATCATTCCATAGTGAAAGGGCAAAAGTAGGCTAGACAGACCTAGAAAAAGGGCGAAACCTAGGACAAGAAAGCAACTATTATAATAAAGGCATTATTACATTATGAGAGCCTAGCCTTCATGACTTTAGCACCTCTTAGAAGTCCCACTTCCTAATACTGTCACAATGGCAATTAAATTTCAACATGAGTTTTGGAGGACACATTTAAACCAAGTAGATAACAGTACATTTTAGACTACAAAACAACCAAAACTGCAAAATTTAAAAATTAAGTTAATTGTTTTACCTCTTTTTAAGGCCTAAAGGTGCGATTATTTTCTCTTTCTTATTAAGACATTTTTATTTTTACATTTTCTTTGTGATAGGCTTTCTGCCTTTAATAATGGTTTTTATGGACAGTTTGGACTTGCATTGTTACTAGTATGGCAGTGAATTAGTGATATTTATTACCTGCGTCCCTATCATTTAAGTGGTACAATGTATTGAGTGAGTATGAATTCCAAATACCTTAATAAGATAATCTGATTTATCTAACATGGATCAGTTGGCATCTTCCATACAGTAATCTATTACTAGCATTTTAGGTTTATATTACATAAGATTTCTTTTTTGTATTATTTTTAAAGAATTTTAATAGGCTCACAGTTCTGCAGGCTTTACAGGAAACATGGTGCTGGCATGTGCTTCTGGTCAGGCCTCAGGAAGCTTACAATCACGGCCGAAGGTGACAGAGATCCAGCATGTCACATGGAGAGAATAGAAAAGAGAAAGTGAGGTGGGGAGATCTCAGACTTTTAAACAACCAGGTATTGAATGAACTAACTGAGCCATAACTCACTTATCACCAAGGGGATGGTGCTAAACTATTCACAAGGGATCTGTTCCCATGATCCAATCACCTCCCACCAGGGCCCACCTCCAACACTGGGAATCATATATCAACATGAGTTTGGAGAGATCAGACATCCAAACTATATCACAGTATTAATATTCATCAATATGGGCTTGGTTAAATAAATTATGGGGCTGTGTGTAGTGGCTCACCCTATTATCCCAGCACTTTGTGAGGCCAAGGCAGGTGGATCACTGGAAGCCAGGAGTTTGAAACCAGCCTGGGAAACATAGAAAGACCCTATTTCTACTTAAAAATAAAAAGGTACATCAATAATCTGAATACTATTCAGCTATAACAAAACACAGGAAACTCTATATGCACTGAAATGAAACAATCTTCAAAGTCTATTGGTGTGTGAAAAAAGTCAAGATGCAGAATAATGGGTTAAAAAAAGCTAAAATTTGGTTGGGTCTGGTGGCTCATGCTCATGAACTTAGCACATTGGGAGACCAAGGCAGGAGGATTGCTTGAGGCCAGGAGTTCAAGACCAACCTAGCCAACATAGCAAAACCTCATCTCTATTAAAAGAAACAATAAAGAAAACTAAAATTTGTGTTAACAAGGGGGATAACATTAGTATGCACGTTTATATTCGATTGTATTTACATAAAACATTTCTGGAAAGATAGGGGAGAAGAAATGAGAGTCTGGGACTAGGGGTGGAGGGACAACTTTTACAGTTTGACCTTTTATACATTTTTGGACACAGGATGTTGCTATCACCCAGATTGGAGTGCAGTGGCACTATCTTTGCTCACTGCAACCACTGTCTCCCAGGCTTAGGTGATCCTCCCACCTACCCTCCTATGGTAACTGGGACCATAGGTACATGCCACAACACTTGGCTAATTTTTGTATTTTTTGTAGAGATAGGGTTTTTCCATGTTGCCCAGGCTGGTCTCGAACTCCTGAGCTCAAGCTATTTGCCCTCCTTGGCCTTCTAAAGTGCTGGGATTACAGGTGTAAACCACCACATCTGGCTCCTTTTATACTTTTTGAATACCGATTTAAATACTTTCTCCATTTTCTAACATAACTACTGTATTCCTAATCATTAAAACCTATAATCCTTGAGATTGTGAGAAAACAAAAAACTAGTTTTTCTCCTGTTAGTAAATTACAAAATAAACAACCAAAAAATCAAAATGAGGAAAGAAATGCAAAGTCTTTGTAAGGAGATAAAATAACTTCCAGCTGCTCTGACTCAATTTAAATTAGATAGAAAGTGTTAGCATATTTAAAAATTATTCCATTGCCAGGGGCAACATCAATGGACAATGAGCATGTAAAGAAAAGTAAGTATGGAAATTTGGAGAATATTTATTCTTATACTGTCCAAAGGAGTGGAGCATATTAGCATCTATTAACCAAGATCACTTTTGTAAATTAAATGTATTAGTTAATCAGACATAGCTTCAAATCTTGAAGATTCATATTATTTAAATTCCTTTATTTTCTTACACAACAAATATTGTTTCTTTATTCTTGTGTAGATTTTCTTATAAATAAGCCTATATTAGTATGACCTTAGTATTTAATTTTATATTATAACATTATTTATCATTAAACATTGATCACATGATGTTCAGAATTTGTAACAGTGATCAGGAAATTATTATGGGCCAAATAATCCATTAACTTTACATACATCATCTCATTTAATCCTCATATTAATTAAATAAAGTAAATGTTATATTTTTATTTTACAGATAAGAAAGTTGATCATACAATAATTTAAATGATTTAGGTAAAGTCAAATAGCTAGGATATAGAGAAGGAGACAAGTTTTCAAGTCAAAGTGAAAACTGAAGAAAAGCCTTTCCATAGACAAGCTTCAGTCAGAAGTTTCAGAGATTCTTATTCAACTCATATCCCTGGGCATAAATCCCTGAGGCCTGAAACATAATGCAAACTTTATAATTCAGAAATTCAAATAAGAACATGTTTTACTTTAAAATTAAGTATAGCATATCTCTTCCTGCAATGAGTTTGCCAAAATCAAAGTTAATGAACAGTTTCCTGCAAAAGTGCCCTCACTTTAGACTTTAGACATCAGCCACAAGTCCAGTGGTCCCAAGATAACTCTCACTTCAAACCACTAACTACAACTGTGAGGGCTCCTACAATCACGGTAAGGTTCTGTAATTTGCTAGAAAGTTACACATAACTCACTCCACGTACTTTACTCACAATTGCAGTTGTGCTATGGCTATAAGATAAAAAGGAGAACCAATTAAAAATATATAGAAAGAGATACACAAGGCAAAGCCTGGCAGGATTTGAGGCATGGAACTTGCAGCATCTTCAGAAAACATTTTTCTCCTGATGCTAATAACCAACAGGGGATCCTCAACTGAGGGTCATAGTTGTTAGGAGTTATTATTAAGTTGTATAATATAGGCACAGTTGATTGAACCATTGCCCATATGACCCAGTCTTCACCTAGAAATCTGGCTATTATCAGGTGACTCAAAGCCTTAGGTCTCTATTTAGTGACTGGTCTTTCTGGCATCATTGGCATTTGTCCTGAGTCATATGATTAGTATAAGCTATCTGGAGTCCCACCATAAACACCTCATTAGCATAATTAGGAGCCCATGATCAATAACAAAGATAATGTTATTACTTGGAAAATTCCAAAAATGTATATACATCTGAAGTGTACCTACATATATATCTATCAATCTCTCTCAAAATCAATCAATCAACTCTCACGTATATACACACACGAGAGAGAGAGCTTCAATGATTGATAAGGACTTGGCCTATGTGATTGCAGAGAGTTGGCAAGTCCAAAATCTGTACAGTAAGCTAGTAAAATGGGGACCCAGAAAAGAGATGCATTCCAAAGGCAATTTGCTGGCAGAAACTCCTTTTCTTTCAGAGAGGTCTACTTTTTTCCAGGCTGCCAACTGATTGGATGAGACTAATTATGGAAGGCAAACTACTTTATTCAAAGTCTACCCATCTAAATGTTAATCCATTTCATAAAACACAAAATTACCTAGAATAATGTTTGAGCAACTATCTGGGAACTGTGACCCAGTCAAGTTGACAAATAAAATTAACCATAACAAGAGGTGAACTCTCAAGAGCCAGGAACAGATTCTTTATTATACACTTCCTAACTTGATTGATATAAATGACATAGTGCCCATTTTTTTGTCCTGAAATTATGCTTTTTTCTCCTATTATTCCCCTCCTGGGGCTCAACACATATCCAAGAAAATAAAGCAGAACAACATCCATTAATGTAATTCAGTTCAGATAAACAGGAACAGAGAAACATTTGGTAGTGGCTGTGAGGCCTCCAACAAATAGCCGCTCTTTCTCATCTTAAATTCCTGACCCAGAGCTTCAAAGATTGTAATGTGTTGGAACAGAATGATTGACAACTTCATGTATAGGATGAGGAAAAACAGCAGGACTCTGGCGTGATTATAGAAAAGAGATGGCTTTAGGGGAGAAAATGGAGAAACAGAATTCAGTGTTAGAGTTTCTTTTCTCAAAAAGAAGTGGGCCCTAAGAGACGGTACCAGAGTCTCTATGAAAGTATCCATGACTTCTGAAAAGCTATGGAAATGCTGAACATCTAAAGGGACCAGTTCTCTGCAGACTCTATATATCATCTACATAATGTTGTTTGGTAATAGATCATATATCTTTTCTCTTTAATAACTACCAGCCTAATACTACATTTTCATTTGCATAGTTTGTTATTTAAATTATTGTAAAGACTTACCTTCGAGTGAATCAAAATTTATCACTGAGTCAAAGTGATAAATTGTCTGTCCAGATGTTCTTTGTATGTGCAGAACAAGACATAGGTATGCTTCTAAATTTTGTTATCTTTCTATTTTTATATACTGCCTGTGATTTGAAGTCATTTGAAGAAAAATTAGATTCATGGCATTATCAAAATACTTGCTATTTTTTACTTGTCTATTTAAATAATAGGCATTTTCTCACATGTGTTTATACTTGGAAGATATTTATACACTAAACAAGGTAGAAGACTGTTCACTTATGTCATTTTATTAAGTCAGTAAGTTTGCCAAATGCTGTATATCAGTGTTCCTCAACCCCTAGGCCACAGATCAGTACTGATCCATAATCTGTTAGGAAACAGGCCGCACAGAAGGAGGCAAGTAGCGAGCATGCGAATAAAGTTTCATCTGTATTTAAAGCTGCTTCCCATTACTACCATTACCACCTGAGTTCCGCCTCCTGTCAGATCAGCTGGGGCATTAGATTCTCACAGGTGTGTAAATCCTATTGTGGACTGCAAATGTGAGGGATCTAGGTTGCTTGCTGTTTCTGAGACTCTAATGCCTAATGATGTGAAGTGGAGCTGAGAAGATGATTTTAGCACTGGATAGAGACCACAAATGCAGATTAACATTAGCAGAGTTGCTTGGCTGCTCAGAGAACATAATAAATCAAATGCTTGTAGATTCATATCAAAGCCCTATCAGTGAGTGGGAAGTGACAAATGCTGCATCTGGTGGCAGGCTTTATAGGGACAGATCAGTTGATGTACTTCAATTGTACAGCTGCATCTGGTGGCAGGACTTAAGTCAGAATCTGACATTTATTCTAGTCCATGCATGGCCTGCCCATTATTTTATTTACCACTTCTGTTCATGCCTCTTTCCCTTACTGTGCATTTGTCTCAATCTCAGTTTTGGTAAGCCCACAAGCTAACCTTACCCAAAATGAGTAAAAAGCACATGTCACTGGAGAGTTTCTTTCAAAAGAGGAAAGGATCCAATGATGAGATGGCAGAAATTTCTAAGACTGCCAACAAGAATACAGCTGAATTTAAAAGAAAGTACTGAGTCCTACTTAAATTACAGTTTCATTGCAAAAGGTGATTTATATTCTCTAAACTTGCTTTGTATAATATGTGGTGACTAGCTATTTAATGAAGCCATGAAACTGTCAAACCTTCTTCACCGTATGGAGACCAAGCACCTGCCATTAAAAGACAAGTCTTAGGAGTTTTTCAAAAGAAAAAAAATGTGAACACGAAGAGCAGAAGCAATAAAGGCCACCACTTCATCAAATCTGTCTGTGCTGAGAGCATCATTCCTAGTGGCTAACTGCATTGCTAAAGCTAAGAAACCCTTTACTATTGGTGAATAGTTAATCCTGTCTGCTGCTAAAGATATTTGTTGTGAACTTTTAAGAGAGGCTGCAGTTCAAAAGGTGGCATGTATTCCTCTTTTAGCTAGCATGATTACTAGGCAAATTGATGAAATAGCAGAGGATATACAGGCATAAGCGTTAGGTAGGATTAATGAGTCCCTGTGGTATGCTATCCAGGGTGGTGAGTCTGCTGATGTTGACAAGCAGGCAACAATGCTTGTTTTCCTATGATATAAATTTTCTAGGAGGGTGTTCATGAGGAATATCCTTCTGAAAAAAGTGCACATACAGTGATGTGCACTTTTGTTGCCAACCAACGACACAACTGCAGAACTATTCAAATCTGTGAATGACTATATATCTGGAAAACTGAATTTTGTGTCAGTATATGCATGGATGAAGTGGCTGCCATGACTGGATGGCTTTCTGGTTTCACTACTGGGTCAAAGAGGTTGCTTCTAAATGTGAGTCTACACACTGTGTCATCCATAAAGAAATACTGGCTAGCTAGAAACTGTCACCTGAACTTAACAATTTTTTGCAGGATGTGATTAAAATTATGAACTACATGAAAGTACATGCCCTTAACTCATATCTGTTCACACAGTTCTGTGAGGAGATTGATGCAGTACACACACATCTTCAGCATGTAAATGATATGGCTTTCTAAAGGTAGATCACTGGCCAAGTTTTGTCATGAGAGTCACTCCAGAGATTTTCTTTAGAAGAATAGTTAAAGAAGAATAGTTACCTCTAACAGTACATTTCAGTGACCCAGAATGGGTTGCAAAACTTGCTTATTTTTGTGACATATTTAACTGGCTCAATGCACTCAATCTGTCACCTCAGAAGAGATTGACAACTGTGTTCAAGTCAGCAGATAAAAAGGCTGCATTCAAAGCCAAACTGGAATTGTGAGGACAAGTGAACATTGCGGTTTCTGATGTTTCAAACATTAGCAGAGATTTTGAAAGAGAACGAGTCAGGCATTTCTTTCTACTAGCTGGTGCCTGATCACCTATCTCAGCTTACAAAAGAGTTTGAGCATTACTTCTCAACCACATTACTTCTCTGAACTGGGAAGGAATGGATCCATGACCCATTTGTCAATAAGCCAGGTGAGTTGACTTACCCTGTGCTAGAAGACGATCAATTGCTTGAGATCGCAAATGATGGTGGTCTTCAACGTATGTTTAAGAAGACTTCAAATCTCCGTACATTCTGGATTAAAGTCAAGCCAGAAAATCTTTAGATGGCTGCAAAAGCACTGAAAAACTGCTTCCGTTTCCAACATCCTATCTTTGTGAAGCAGGGCTTCCTGCAATGACATCAACCAAAATGAGATTGCAGAGTAAACCGAACATAAGCAACACATGTTGGAGTCACTGTCTCCCATCACCCCTAGATAGATGATCTAGCAACTAGCTGCAAAAAAACAAGCTCAGGGCTCCCACTGATTCAACATTATGATGAGTTGTGTGATTATTTCATTATATGATTACAATATAATATTAACAGAAATAAAGTACACCGTAAATATAATGTACTTGAATCATCCCCAAACCATCCCTCCTTGCCTTCCATGGGAAAACCATATTCCATCAAACTGGTCCCTGGTGACAAAAAGTTTACAGACTGCTGTTCTATACAATTTCCAGTATCATTCAAGAAATAAAATAAATTAAACCATTTAGCTATCTCATTACCAAAGCAGTCAAACAAGAGGTGCTCAAGAGGAATGTTTGTGTACAAATTGTGTGGATTTGGGACAAATATGTTTAAAGTGCTTTGAAAATCTAGATGGTTTCACATTTTGCTATGTTTTTTCACTATTTAACTTTTTTTCTCCATTTGTGTTTTCTAAGGGTCCAGTCACATGCATAGAAAAACAGAATTTAACCTTAATTTTGCCAGTGGAGTGGACCAGAGTAGTAGGTAGGTTAGAGAAAGTATCTAAGAACAAGGTGTAACAGGTCTGATTTCATTTACAGACTCAACTTGAATATCTTTATAAAGTCTCTGTTGAAAGATACTGTAGACCTCTTATAACATACAGAGATAACTAACTTAAGAACCACACTGGTAAGACGATATGAAAGTTTTGGGGCATAATTTAGATTAATCCTTTCAAGATTTTGATTCAGAACCAAATTACATTGAGAGAAAAAGAGATAGTCCAAAACACCCATTTTATTGACCCAGTTATAACCAAGCTGCATGGTTTTAAAATGACTGTAGTACTTACAGTCTTGGCTTCTTGATTCTGAATCTTGTGTAAATGGTGACAGTAGAGATTCTGGTGGTGATGGTGGGGCTCTGTATTCAGGAGAGACCCATGTCCTTTTTCAGGCTTTTATCCACAGCCTGAACCCAGATAAAAGATGGAAAGAGAAGTAATAGAAAAATGAGAGAATATTTATATTAATAAATTGTTAATATATTTGCTATTAATAGTTCTTTTAGATTAACTACACACACACACACACACACACACACACACACAATGGAGAAATTTGTATACTAGAAGAAAAGAAACATCTCCACAGTTTCCATTGACCACATCTGTACACCACAAAAAAGTAACAAAATATCACATAAGATAGTAATTTTTTCCTATATTTTTCAGTGTAGTCTACTGTCATGAACAAGTTCATTATTTTCTGCTCTGCCTAATAAGCAGACATTCTATTTAAATATGAGTATATTATTATGTTAATTTGCTTACAAAAAACCCAACAAACATTTGGAGTATTACTTTGATAAGCAAATGCTAAATAAAATTATTATTTCGCAAACTGAAATAGATTCAGCATATAACTAGTAAGAGAAAGAAGCATTTTTAAATATTTTTTCTTTTATTTTTAAAAATATTTCTACTAAAAGGAGTTATGGCAATTTCTGAAAATTAGTTCTGTAATAAAATGTTCTCAATTTTCCAAAAGAAAACTAATATGTATTATGTTTATCTTTAATGAAGTTGTTAATTTAATTGTAAGAAAAAACAACAGGTTAGAAAAATAGAATGTTGCAAAACAAAATTAAAATTTAACATGATCTCAACAAGTAAAGTTTGGCTTAATAAATAAAATTGACTCAAAAATGAAAATTAGAGCTTAAGTAAAATAAGCAAATATATCCTTTACAATGGCAAAAGGTGTAATAGATATAACAAAATTCAAATGTTATCAAACTACTGCAAAATACTTTTTAAATGGCATTGTATTAATATGCATAGGAAATAGTTATAAGACATGCTCTCTTTACTTAAAGATTTCATAATTTTAGCTTAGGTATATGAGCACTTGAAGGTAAATGTAATAATTAAAGCAATAAATAAAAATAAAGGATCCACCATGAAATAGTGTATGAGTCGCTTATTGTCTGTTTGAAAAATAAAGCAAAATCTCTAGGGGAGACAAAGACATTTATGGTCTGGCCACTATGTCTTGGACCATCTCTCTAACACTGTCCATGTATTGTACAATGTATTCTAATTTGTGTGTGATTCCTTATGTAGATCAGAACTTGTGATAGTAATACTGGTGTTTTCTGCTTAGAATAAAATCCATCCCTTTCAGCCTCTCGATTAACTTAACATTGTCTCTAAGGACTCAGCTATGTCTAAAAATCCACTTGGAGTCCTTTACTCCAAAAACTTTAGAAAATTTAGATCTTTCCCTGATTTCTAGGTGAGATACCTGTTCCCTGATTTTTTTCATGGTTAGGAATTACAGGTATCTTCTACTTGACTGGTAGCTAGGGATTTTTCTATCATAGCATTTTGCATAACATTAAAATATTTGGCTTACATTTATTAAGTGGTTTTAAAAAATTGATAACATGAAATTGTATTTTATTTTCAAATTACCTCTTTCCCCATCCTCCCCTTCCATGAAGAAGCAGGTTTTCCTGTCCTAATTGCCCCAGAATGGCTGAGTTTTTCCTAAAGATAAAGCTAGCTGAATGCACTTTCCTTCTTGGCATTTTGTTTTGTTTTTCTAAAACGTATCTTTTTAAAAACTGGGATTCTTATGGAATGAAGGGAGAGAGGTGTGGAAAAGATCTAGAGAGGACAACTATATGATTAGAAGCAGCAGCAGCATTGGGAAGCAGTAACACCAATGAGAACGTGACTGAGACACACATAGGGAGAATGAATCTCAGGCCTAGCACTTCCTAGGGTGAGTGAATCTCAGGCATGGGGCCTTACAAACATGCCCAAGTGGGCCCTGCTCCTAGCATGACCTGAAGCAGCAGACCCTGTGGGCAAGGGAGCACCATGGGAGCTGATGTAACAGGCAGGTCATTCCCATAACCAGTGAGAGCTCTCGTATATATTATCCCCTTTGACTAACCTTGTACATAGAAAGTAATGAAAAAACGTGATTGAGATTGAAACTCCAGTTGCCTCTGTTTGCTGAGATTCCAATTTTAGTTGATTTATATATTTATACAAAATTTAATAACCTATATTTATGCCAAATAATTGAATTTATTAATTGTTCATCTTGCTTTAGAAATTACTGGAATTGGTTAATATATTTGGTTTATTATTTTTTATTTTTCTGATGCCATTAAGTCTTGGAAGGCAGGCATCATATTTTCATTTTATCTTCTGTAATCATCATAATGCCTGACTCATAGCAGGTACTGGATCAAATGAACAAATACAAGACAAAATATGTCTCATGTATGTTACATACTAGTAATTCACCCTGGACTTCAAAACCCTTGTTGAAATGCTAAATAACTTGAAATTGCTATAAAACTACAAAAGAAGAACATTTCTGAGAGTTCAGAGAATACCAAAGGCTCATTCATCATTTGGCTAGAGGTATGTGGGGGAAAAAAAAGAAAGCACACTTCTGGTGCACACACAGTCAGGAGCCAAGGTAGTTTTGAGTAGATTGTCCATATAGTTGCAGAAGACAAATACCTATGCCTTAGTAAACATGCTGCATTGTATATGTTTTCCTGACAGCCATTAGCTATAAGAAAAATACATATGATTGCTATTGGAGGTATTGACTATGACACTAAAATAGAAGAGCCAATTGACCCAGAGATGAGCTAAGTCAATTGCAGAAAAGAAAACTAATACACAAATAATAATAATACAACAATAAAGCAACAATAAAAATGTCTGAGCTCTCTGCAACGTCTGGGGATTATTTTCCTCACCTGAGTTGGTCAAATGAAGTTCATAAGCCATTGGATAGCATGAGATCTTGCCAGATAGCTATTAGAGACAGCCTTTCTCCTGAGATGGTGGGAAGGCTTTCATGGCACTACATCCAATTTGTATTCTGAGGATTTGGTCAATCTTAACATTCTGACTAATGCATCTTTTAATAAATTAATGCCTTTGTAAAAAAATAGTTTGTTTTATATCTTGTTCTTCCATTTATCTTCTGAACTGTAAATTTTTAATATATTTAACTCTTATATTCATCAAATGTTTAGATGATAATATATGTGTGTGTGTCTAAATACTAATAACAGCTACATAGAAACACTTCAGAAGGGGAGATTACCATGCTTATTTTAAATGATTAAAGGAATAACTTGTGTATGTTTTTAAATGTTCTCATTGATAAAAGTTTTGTCTAAAAATATATATTTTAGAATTTAACACCACTTCATAAAATTCATTTCAAGATTTGGAAGGAAATATTTGATTTTTACAATATTTTCAAAATATTTTACCACATAAAATTACTTTAAATGAAGTTCTTCAATCTACATGAAGATTGTTCAAAATTATTTCAAAGCTAAATCAAATAGTCTAAACATTTTTTAACATATTGAGAAAATGTTGGACAAAATAGTGATCTAGAGTACAATAATAACCAAGAAGAATCCACTCTTAATGGAAAGAAAGACTTATAGCTCATAGTAATGTATATTTTACCTACTTTATATTTAAGTAACAAATAAAATGCAACTCAATGTCATTAGGAATAAAATACTTAGGCTTGCAACTAAACAAATGTGAACTGCTTCACACGGATAAATTGGATGGCAGAAGAAAATCATCTTATACAAAATCAATGGGCATCAAAAAGCAGGGTCTTTTTTTTTTTTTTTAATGAAGTCAGGAGAAACTTTTCTTTCCTCAGAAAGCAGCAATCAAAAACACAAAATAAGATAATACCAGCAGAGGAACAGTGTGGGTGTCCAGGCCACAGACTTTCATTTAGATAACAAGGTTTTGCAAAATTCAGTTCTCTCTGGGCTATACAAGACTTTAAGTTAAAATAATGTTATGCTGAATGTAAAGAAATTTGAGGTCCAAAACTATTCTACCTTTTTTAAATTTTTTATGAAGTTTAAGCACCTAAAAGGAATCATTTCCCTTGTATTTTATTAGAGTAACATCCAACTATCTTATATTAGAATACATAAATATACTATAGATAAGGTTCTGCAGCTGAAACCAAAGGATCTAACTTACAGCTTCAAACAGGTATATCAAAATCATAATATGGCAGAACACCTTGTCCAAAACTTTGAGCATCAGCATGGTGTAACTTTTTTATGAAGATAAGATCAGTTACAAGCTCAGGCTTTTTTAATTTTTAAGACTTTTGATGTAGGAGAACTTTATTTTCCAATGTCTCTTTACCTTCTCTACACTCAGATATGTCTTGAAGTCCATTGTGAGAAATGTAGTAGCCACAAGCCATCTAATCATAGTCTTTTGAAAATAAAGATCAACTCCAGTCTAAAAAACAGGATTACAATGAAACACTTAATTTATCTTTCTTGTAGAGTTGG
This sequence comes from Plecturocebus donacophilus, assembly GCA_004027715.1. Lineage (NCBI taxonomy): Eukaryota > Metazoa > Chordata > Mammalia > Primates > Pitheciidae > Plecturocebus > Plecturocebus donacophilus. Next base: position 72,491 of record PVKP010002807.1, on the reverse strand, counting down.
AAAAATAACTTTATATAAACCGAAATTGTAGATTGTTTCTAAATATCTAATTTTCACAACTTTGCTAGATTATTTTGTGAGAATAAGAATAAATTAAAATATCTATTCATAAGTATTCATTAATTCAATCTTTACTTAGCCTTTTTATGTGCCAAATACTTTTAATTAGACATTCAATAGGCAAAACTTCCTTCAAAAAGGAATCGAAGACTGTTGGAAAGCACGCACAATATAACACAAACACATGTGCTTTGTCTATTTGTGTGTATCTATTCCCCACATATTTTGACACATGGTAAGAAAAGCATGAGCCCAAAAAGAGTAGCAGACTATCTTTAAACTAAGGGAGCCTGGCACTGTCTTCTCACACTTGGCTATAAATGCTCAAGAATTTTTTTACTACCCTTAATTGGGAGAATCATTGACTATAGAGCAGGAATTTACTGCTTAAATTTATTACAGCCATTTTCCCACTAAATTGAAGTTACCAGTCACTTATAATTGTTGTTTTCATGGAAGGAATCTATGAGGGTACTATCTACTAGGACCCCACATAAAATGATTTTCAATTCTTCATTTTCCCAAGTCCTTTGAGAACCAGCATCCATGAACTATTTGACAAATTAAAAATTATCTCGACAAGACCATATTTAAAACTACATGACATTTAAGATAATTTCCTCAGTTAGGCTGGTCATTGACATGCTTTAAACTTTTCAAAAGAAGGTGATATTTAGCATATTTTAAAATACCTGGCATCATTCAGTTATTAAAAACTCTTCTAATAGAAATATTCACATTTCCTTAAATTAGCAACCTTATCTTAGCATATATTTTAATTTTTATGCAAAACAATAAATAGAATCCTTCTTTATCAATTGAATTTAGAGCCAATTAAGAGTCAGATTTAGGAGTCATCTTCAAGGACATAAAAATGTTAATCTTATTATTGAAATTCACTAAGTAATTTATCAATCAGCTTATATTAAGCACATTATGCTACAGTAACAAAGGACTTTTAAATTTTAATGGCTTACAACAAGAAAGGTTTGTTTTTCGATCATATTACATGTCTTTATTTCTTGATCATATTATGTGTCTTTATTTCTTGATCATATTACATGTCTATTTTGGTTTGGCTAGAGCACTGCTTCATGTCTTCTTCATTTTTGAGTCTAGGTTATAAAGGCAGTCATATCTGAGCTCCTACATCCATGTCACCATAGAGAAAAAATAATGGCAGAATCATACTATGATTTTTAAGATTTCTGCTCAGAAATGGTTTATGTCACCTCACACAAATTTCATTGTTTAAAGCGAAAACTCTCAAACACAGTATAACTAACCTCTGAGACCAGATGATTCTTTGTGGTAGGGGTGAAAGAGCTATCTAGATGCCAGTAACAGCCCCCGAGTTGTAACAAACAAAAATGTCTGCGACATTACCAAATGTTCCCTGGGAGATGAAATGGTCTCACATTGAGAAGTGTATGTGTAAAACCAATCACTTGGCCTAGTCTGGGGAACAGCAGCATAATCTTACACAATGGAGATGTATAGTAGAGAAGAATCTGCTATGGAGTGTTCTAAAAACTAAAAGGCCTAATAAGAGAGCAACGCATATTTTTACAATAATACAATCTACCACAAGTACATAGAGAACACACATGCACAGAATTAGCAAATATTTGAACTTTCTGTGAGCATAATGGCTCAAAAGAAAGGTTGAAATTAAGCCATTCTATTTGTGACATCATGTGCCTCAATCATTTGCTGATAATCTGAAGATCACAGAAAGGAGGATTATTTTTTTTTCACAGCACAGTATATTAGACAAAATAGTCATAAAATGCTTAATTAAATTGATTCTGATGCTACTCTGAATCTCAAAAAATCTAAATATTCATGCTATATACTATACAAGATTTTACAATGAGACTAAATGATAAAATACAGACACTACAAAAATAAAATCCCAACCATGAAGACATGTCCTCAATTTCAACATATACCATTAGCACTGGTAGGGAGAAAATAATTATGGATCAAATATTAAAGTACAAAAGGGACTTTAGACACCTTTATGTCCTTGAGGTAAGTTACAAATTCTTGATTAAATAAAATTCAAACTTAAATAATATTTTTAACATGAGTTAAGAAATAAAACATTTGATTATAAAAGTATGAAAGGGAAAACCATTCCTTTTATTAAAAAAGAACTGTACTCATTTTGATCCTGAAGCATGCTAAATACCTAGTTCAAGGATTATAGCTTACATAGTATATCTGGAAAGTATTTAAATCTCTTTGAGATCTTTGTGTTATCTGTAAGTGTACATTGTGTCTATAAAAAAGACAAGTAAGCGAATAAGAAAGGATAGGCTCATTCTCAAGTGATTTAGTATTATTAGTTCTTGTGATAAAACTATTCCTAGAAAAACTATATTTGAATAACCCAGGACCTAACATTGGCAACTACCCTGGCAGCATTTTGCTTTTGTTTTTTGAGCCAGAGTCTTCCTCTGTTGCCCAGGCTGGAGTGCAGCAGTGTGATCTCAGTTCACTGCAGCGTCTGCCTTCTGGGTTCAAGAGATTTTCCTGTCTCAGCCTCCTGCATAGATGAGATTACAGGTACACCCAACCACGCCCAGCTAATTTTTGTATTCTCAGTAGAGACAGAGGTTCACCATGTTGCCAGGACTGGTCTCAAACTCCTGAACTCTAGCTATTCACCCTCCTCAGCCTCCCAAAGTGCTAGGATTATAAGCATCAGACACCATGACTGGTCTACCCTGGCTATCTTAATAGTAACTTAGAAAAAGAGCCACTGGAAAAAACCTTTTGGCTTCAGTTTTAGCAGGATATCTGTCAATCTGTGTCTTGGGCTTGACCACCAGAGTATTGAAATGTGATTTTACATGAGAAAATTCCTGTAAAGAGGGTGTTTATGTCATGTTGCTTCCTATATAAGATAAAATTTTACCTAGATATACTCTCTATACTGTATTTTTTGGTGAGTGGCTTTATGACCCTTTGAGAAGGTTAGCACTTGGTTAAGATACTTTCTCTTCGAAAATATTTTTAAAATTCTTATTTTCCAATTTCCAAGTTTTGGTTACCCCAGTGCTGAGTTGCCAGAGAGGGAGCACTCTAGTTCACAGTCAAATTGCAATGCTTCTTTCTATAAAAGCCACCCTCCAAGGACACATTGTAAAATTCAGCCACACAAATTTATAAAAGTGTTCTTATGATACAACATAATTCACCACAAATACTGCTTGAACTGAACCTAATCAAGTCCAACTAAACCTTAGTCATGAACCTGCTTACTTACATAGCCTGTGCATTTCACTTTCTTTCTTTGTGCCCGCAAATTCAGAGACAAATACAACAAATTCTAGGGCTAAAACAGGAATTTTTTTCTTCTCCTAATCTGTGTTAAGGCTTGTCTTAGTTCAGGCTGCTATCACAGAATACCAGATTAGGTGACAGAAACCACAGAAATTTATTTCTCGCAGTTTTGGAAGTTGGGTCTGAAGTCAGAGTGCCAGCGTGGTTGAATTCTGCTGAAATTCCACTTACTGGTTCACAGATAGCTATCTTCTCACTGTATCCTCATAGGGTAGGAAAAAAAAAGAGCTCCATGTAGTCTCTTTAATATGGGCCCTAATCCCATTCATGAATCTTCCATCCTCATGACCTAATTATCTCCTAAAGACTTAGCCTCCTAATACCATCACATTGAGGGTTAAGATTTCAATACATGAATTTTAGTGGAACTCATCCAGTCCACAAGAAGCCCTTATAGAGGGTCACAGAGTTCAAGCAGGCCGAATAAAAATAAATTTTTAATAATTATACACTGACACCCAGAGACTCCCACTCCTAGGGGAAGGGAGAGCCCACCGCATCAAGGGAACACCCTGTGGGACAGAAAAATTTGGACAGCAGACCTTGAGCACCAGATCCTTCTGCTGGTGGAAAGCTTCTTTCAGCAGTGGCACAGCTTGGAAGTGCTTGGCTCAGCAGAGGAAGCCTTCAGTTCTGTCTCAGCACTCAGACAGCCCTGGTGTGGATAAAAGGTCTTGGAGAAGAGAAGTCTTTTCCCCTTTTCCATCACCCTAGGCACAATTTGGGCTTTTCCCACAGGAGCTCGGCATGTGTGCAACTATAGACAGCCTTTCTGGAAGGTGTCAGGGAAACTGCATTCCCAAAGGAAGAGCACTCTCCAGGTTCAGGCTTCCTCAGTAGACAAGAGTCACAGAATTCCTCTCTTTTTGTGTCTATTGAGCAGAGTAATCAATCATAGCAACAAAGAAGTAAATAGAAAATCCAAGTAATTTAGTAATGTAGATCCAGAGGGTAAATTATTAGTTATATATAGGTGAAAGTTAACATTTTATTTAAAGAATTGAGGTTTAAAAACAAATCCTGTGCTATTGCCAAGTTGTTAGTGGGAAATGTAGTGTTAGAGAACTTGAAAATCTGCTCAAATGAGTAGAAGAGTGTTTCACTTCACTTACTGCAGTCCACAGAAGTTTAGATGAGGTTAAGATAACTTAGTTCAAATCAGTATTTTGCCGATCCATATGTGAAAAGATATATTCAACTGACTCCTCTAGTAATATCAAATAACTATTAGAATAATTCCATGGGTATGTGTGTTTCTATTTTTATTTTGTTTCTCTGAAAGCCTGGAGCATTTAATCACTTTATTGCCTTTGTTAAGCCTCACATGTATGAGCCTTTGTTGGAAACTCAGCCAAGTCGTAAAGATATTTCAAGCTAGAACATATATTGTTACATAACTAGAAAGTGCAACAATCTCTCAGAAAACTACAAGAATTTGCATATGGCACAGATCATGACTTAATTTTATGTTTGCTATATTCCCTAGCATATTATTTTGAGATTTTATTCCAATATAAAGAAAACAATTAAAAAGTGGGAAATTAGTGAAACCAGACCTGATGTTGCAATTCAGGAGGGGCCTTTGAGTAGAAAGCATGAGACTTTTTTTTTTTTTTTAGTTTCCTCTGCAGTCAGTGCATGAGGGGATATTCTGCCATAGTGTTTCACAAGTCTGCTGAATCTAAGAAAAAGCAAACAAACAAAAAGAATAACAGCAACAAAAATGAGTTGCTTTCCAGTCTTTACTAAAACAATGTGACTTCAGCTATTACAAATACTTTAGTTTGAATTCCAGTGAGTTCACCTAAATCTATGGAAATTTCAATTATGAAAGACTAATGGTTATATTTCCCTCCCTTTTCCCTTTACCATCTAATTGCAGTGTTTATTTTCCTCTACTCATGATCTACAACTTTGTATAGCATATCATTTTCTTTGTGAAACATAGTTCTCAGTAGGATACTGGGTGATATAGTTTTGGGTAAGGGAGGAAGACAAAACGACAGGGATAGAAAGAAAAAGAAAATGAAAGCCAAGAGAAAATTGAGAAGTGAGAAGAGAAGAGGAAGAGGAAATGGCTGAAGCGACAAAGGGGTGTAGCAAGAAAGGGAAAGAGAGAGGCGTTGAGCTTTTAGCTCAACAAACTAGAAGCTAATATAACTCAATTAGTCATGTACAATTCAATTGAAGGAGACAAGATAACCTAGGCTAAAGAACAAAGATGGGCAGCAACCAATGAGAAATGTGATCTTTAAAAGAAACAGGGATTTAAACAGGACAGGCAGGCGAAATAAAAAGGTCAAGGAGTATGTTGTAATCAAGTGTCAAACAGAAGGTAGGAAGAAAACACTCTGTAATACTGGTTCTACCAACAGGGGAATAAAGGTCATTTTGTAGCAAATTGTACAAGATCAGTTTTAATATAACGTTATAATATCTACAACATTTACCATGAGATAGTGCTTGATGCAAAGTAAACTTATGGTCAGTTCAGAAACTAAAGGTTTCATAGAAAATGTACTTTATTTTTACATTAGTTAAGTGTGTGTTTTGGTAATAGGTTCCAGGGACTTACGCATATAGAAATAATATGTATTTATTGAATATACAAAATTTGTTTTATTAATTAAATGTTGTTTTAGAGTTTGTACAATGCAGTCAGTCTAAATTAATGATGTTTTCCTTAGTGGTTATTATAAAAACCAACAGTAATGGTTATATAAAGATTGTTTTTCTTCAAATCTCAATTTGTGTTGTTCATCTATGTGAGTTTTTTAGTAAACTCTCGGAGCCTCATTTTTTTAAAGTGATAATAAAAATATACTGTATAGAGTTATTATGAGTATTAAGGGACTTAGGGTAATATCTGACACACAAGGAATACATAAATATTAGATATAATTGAATACCTGTCTAAGGAGAGAAGAAGAAGGGATTTTTGATTTGAATTTGTGCCTTTTTCTTTCTTTTCTTTTTGTAAGTAAGCATTGTCTGTATGTTACTGTGGTTGTAATGAGGTTTTTCCATGTGACTGAATGCATTCTTCTAAAGGCATTTGCAACAGATACATCCTAGTGATGACAGCAGCAGCTCGTCTGGAGCAGCTCTCGGGAAGATGTCATCTGCAGCAGGGGAGGTGTGGGAGGGGCTGTGCCTCTGTGAAACCAGTGGGGCCAGGAACAGGCAGGACTCCTGTTCCCATCAAGTCACAGAGTAAGAGCCCTCGCTCCGGGACACAACTGCAACGGTGGCTCCAGACCCATATCCCCTATACCCGCAGGCTCGGGAGTGCCTGCACCCACTCCAGTGTAAAGCAAAGTTGTAGCTGAGCCTCAGTGTTGTGGCAACCCAGCCAAATGTGCTTGAGCTGGAGGAGACACTGGTAAACCAGTCCCCATCTCCCTTCTTCAGTTCCCGTGGGACTTTGGGAACTGATGATCAAGGGACAGAGGCCGAGGGGGGCTGAGGGTGGCGCAGTGTAGGCTTGCAGGCAACCCTCGGCATGAACAGCCTTCCTACCATGGATGTGCTGATGGAGGCAAGAGGCAGACAAGTTTCTGGGTGGAAAGGGGTGGGTCCTCAGTGAAGCCCTGCCTTCAAACCAGGGACAGGGAAGACTGGGGACCAGGCTTCAGTGTAGGCAGCAGTAGGCAGCCTGCAGTGAGAACTTACAGTACATTTTTCCAGGACCGTCTATTGCCACCCATGAACCAATCAGCATGCACCTCCTTCCTTCTGAAGCCATAAAAATCCTAAACATGCCAGACTCACACAGACTACCTGCCAGCAGATAAGAGCTACCCCCTTCTTTGTTCCTCTCTGCTGAAGGCAATAGATGTCAGCATGACCTGCCTGCCTGTAGGAGCTACCCACTCCAAATCTCTTCTCCACTGAGGACTACAGACTTGACAGGATGACCTGCCTGCGGAGAGGAGATACCCACTTTGTGTCTCCCGAGAGCTACACTACTGCTCAATAAAGCACTTCTTCACCTTGCTAACCCCCCGTCATCCACATACCTCATTCTTCTTGGATGTGGGACAAGAATTTGGAACCTGATGAATGGTGGGACTGGGAAAGCTGTAACACAAATGGGGCTAAAACACATCCCCCCACTCACCATGTCGCAGGTGACCAGGAGAGAAGAGCTGGGGTCCTTAGGGGAACTCAGACTTAGGAGCTCCCTGAGCCAGGGCTGTATTTCCCTCTTTAGGGCTCTGCAGTTTCTTGTGTCTCTGAGCTTTTGGATGCTATCATACTCTTTCTGTCCAGACACTGGTGCCCTCGGCAGAAACCATTTGCAATATGTCTGGTCCAGCTGCAGCCTCACTGTGAGCTGGCACCTGCACCAGTGCCTGGAGTTGCCTGTCCTATCACAGCAGCTGGCGTGCCCGACTGTAGCTGGATTCTGCTCCTGTTCTCTCTCATGCCCCTCACTGCTCCATACCTGGCTCACCCTTGGCAGGCCTGGGATCCATGCTGGTAGTCCAGGCCAGGTGTATCCTGTTGTGCGAAGCAGGCAGAAAAAGCCCAATGGGCCTCAGTAGTAGTCAGCAAAGGCATCACTGGCCACAGAGGTTTCTGGTAGGTGAAATGACACCCAAAAGGTCCTGTGATTCTAGGATGACTAGATTTAAGTCACAGGCATTCCTTTTTGGGAGGAGTGCTGACAGGATCTGTGACTGTTCTAAGCTAATAGAATATAGGAAATGTGATAGGATGTCACTCCTGTGACTAAAATATGCTACATGGTAAAAGGGGTGTCACAGTCTTGGTTATCTTGCATATATAAGAATCCTCCTTAGTAGATTAAAGTGAGAGTGACAGATCCACTTGCTGGCTTTGAAGAGATAAGCTGACATGTTGTGAGATAGCCACGAGGCACGAAACCACCAGAGGGTTCTAAGAGGTATGATGCTGGCCAATAGCCAGCAAGAAAATGGGCTGTTGTCCTACAACCATAGAGATAAACTCTGTCATTGGCCTGAGAGAACTGAGAAGCAGATTACTCCTCAACTGAGTTGAGACTCTTTTGAAAGTGTAGCCCTCACAGATACTTGGATTGCAGTCTGATGAGATTCTGAACAGAGAAGTCATTTAAGTAAGGCCATGTAAACACACACACACACACACACACACACACACATTTTATTTCTGACATTCATGTATACATAGTCTACCTTGTAGACAATCCTAAGCAAGAGAATGAATTCCAGATTTTACCGTAAATGTTATTTCAATTGGAAGGTCTGTGAAAGTTGGTGCTTCCTGAAAAATCTCAGTTGTATGGGAAATATTTCTTGTGTTTATGAGTCTGCACTGACTGGTTAACTGTCCTTCTTATGTGCTTCCGTGGAATACCTGGTAAGTAAAACTTGGTGAACAAAAAAAAGAAAAAAGAAAGAGAAAAACCTCTTTAAATATTAGCTGAATACTTACATTTGTAAATAATTATCTACTCAAGAGCTTGAGCTCCTAGATTGTAATCCAGGGAAAAATTAAGATAACTATGCTCATAGGTAAAAAATGCACTCATTTTCAAATAAATATTTTCTGTTAGAAGTGGGATAAGAGGACAGTTTTTGTGGTCTTTGAGGACAGGTTTTTCCCTTTAAAAATAAATCTAGGACATAACTTCAGGGTTCTATTTCATATAACATATGTGTCATACAAGTTGAAATCTTGGTGTCCTCCAACTTTCATATTCAACATGTGTCTTTTTTTCAGTGGTATTAGTTACTATTGCTGCATAATGATCATCCCCAAATTTTGTGATATAAAATTATAAAAAGTACTATAGTACTGCAGATTCTTTTGGAAAAAAATTTAGAAAAGTGTCAGTAGTGGTGGCTTTTCTCTACAGGATTTGTCTTTGAGGACTTGAATGATTGAAAGCTGAACAATTAGGTCTGAAAGATTTACTTCCCAGATATCTTCTTTGGTGACATGCTGGCCTCTGCTTGGGTCAACTGAAGTTTGGGATTAGTTGGGACTGTCAACAGAGCATCTAGAGGTGACCTCTTCATGTGACTGGGGCTTATTACAATACGGCATCAATATCTGAGTGGAAATACTATGAGAGGCATTATCCTCAGAGATAGGCTTATCACAATACAACATCAGTATCTGAGTGGAAATGCAATGAGAGGTATTACCCTAAGAGCTAGATGAAAGTTGCATGCCTTATTCTGACCCACCTTCCAAAATAATACATTATCATTTGATCATAGTCTATTGGTTACAAGAAGTTATAATCCCGGCTCAGATTCAACAAGAAAGGATTCAGCTCTGAATTTTGATGAAGGGAACAGAGTGAAAGAGTGTATTAGTTGGGACATCCTGTGATGGTGGCTAAATTTGGAAAATACAATCTGCTACATACATGGTATACCCAGAGGAATATAAATCATTCTACCATAAAGATACATGCATGTGAATGTTCACTGCAGCACTAAGCACAATAGAAAAGACATGGAATCAACCTAAATATCCATCAATGATAGTTTGAATTTGGATAAGTAAAATGTATTACATATACACATGGAATACTATGTAGTCATAAAAAATGAGGTCATGTCTTGTGTAGGAACATGGTTGGAACTAGAGGCTATTATCCTTATCAAATGAATGCAGGAACAGAAAACCAAATACTGCATGTTCTCACTTTTAAGTGGAAGCTGAATGATGAGAACTCACGAACACAAGAAGGGAACAAGAGACACTGGGGTCTACTTGAGGGTGGAGGATGAGAGAAGGGAGAGGAGCAGAAAAAAAAATAACTATTGGATACTAGTACCTGGGTGATGAAAGAATCTGTACCACAAATCCCTGTGATGCGAGTTTAAATATGTAACAAACCATCATATATACCCCCGAACCTAAAATAAAACTTAAATAAAAACCCAGAAGATTTGTGCTATAATATTTCTTCTAACACAAATACAGAAAAGTCATTAGCCACTGCAATCTTTCATTTGCTCATGTAGCATTTGGAGTCTTTGAATTGGATAATCTATACAGTTGTTCAGGGATCAAAGAATATGTGATCCAGAACGTAGCCTTCAAGTGATCTCTTAATTTGTGTTTCTCTTATGTACTGTCAGACTGTTGGGATAGTTATTAAACAGTGGGTAAGCACTAGTTCAATTTGATTTCTACTGTAAACAGTAAAACCAGATAAAAAGTAAATGATAGGGAATAATATGGCTACTAATACAATTTTATATTATGTAAGTAAAATGTTAACTTGAGGTATAACATAAAGAAATAAGATCTTCTATATTCTGTTTATTCAATTGTCAGTTAAATTTCTTTACTGTCACTACTGGAATACATCAAAATATTAATAGATTTTTATTACAAGAATATATAATCTTTAATTTTCAATCTGCTACTTCAATAAGACATTGTAGTAAAGAGGCTTAATTTTTATTCGTATGTTATATAAATTTATAGCTTGGAAAATAAAATGAACTTGCAATAACTTAGGAATTTTAGTGAGATCCATATACTAGTACCCATAATAATTTCTAGTCATAGCATAATTATTTGAGTAATAAGAATTCAGTGAAGAACCACGGGTTGGGTGGAAGTCAGACGATGATTCAGGCTTCTTAAATATTTGATGCAACACAATGCACCTTTTAGAAGTAAGCTATTATATTTATGATATAGTGATTGCGTAGTAGTAAATACAATGCAGAGGATTATAGGAAATCTTAAAAATTTAAACATTTTAGTGTTCATTTTCATATTTAATAACTATACATATTTTGATGCTATTCAGACATCAGTTGATTCCAATACAAAATAAGCGTTAGATTTACAGATTTTCAAGGCTCCTTACATATTAAATTTCCATGAAAAATAAAATAAAGAAGATAATTAAAATCTCAGTCAACATAGTAAAATACTTGAACACCTTTAATTGACATTTTAATGACAGATGTTGAACAATAAACAGCTGCATCTAGATACCTATCCACATATGTATTTATATATCTTTTTAAGCATTCTAGAATCACAAAATAGCAGACTTAGCATTAGCCAAATTAACCCTTAATCTATGAAACAGATAATACACTGTCACCAAATATATATACATATACATTAGATGTTGTCTCCAAATATATGTATGCATACATACATATACATAACCAGTAGGATAGGTAGTCAAGAACACAACCATGTTCTCAGGATGCAGCAACTATGTTGACCATACAATCAACACAATAAGCCTCAGCACTCACATTGTAATTGAGCTTATTGAGCAAAGCTGTCTTCAGTAGGGACTTTCCCCGCTAGACAGCATAAGCACTTTGATGTAACCTGTCCTCAAACTGGTCCTTTGCTCATTTTAATAGTAACAAACCCACCCCTGGGTGGAGATTTAAGATGCTAATTAGACATGCATATTCAGCTACTGTGCATGTGCACCCAGAGGACCACCTAGAACATATTTATGAGCAAAGCCACTTTCCATCTTTTTATGAATAATCATGTAAGACTCCCATAAAGAGAGTCTTCCTACTTCCAGTCTTTGCTGTCTTACCCTTATGAGCAGCCTACCCTGAATTCTCTCTCTCAGGGTGTACTGTCTATGTTGCACCTCACTTTCAAAATACTGTTTTTCTTTCACAATAAAATACTCTATGCTCCATCTCCTTTGCTGTATGTCTTTTATTTAAATTCTTTTAAACTAAGAAAACAAGAACCTAGGTATCACACCAGCATTTCTGGTGCCACAACCCAGATAGAGGTTAGTCTGCTTTACTGATTTCAGTCTCCCTTCACCTCTGGTGGGTACTCTGGAGGTCAAAGGATACCTGGTTGACTATCACTGCTTTTCTTAGCTTTATTTTATTTTGGTTTTTGAGGAGGACCTTTTAAATAACTCACATTCTCTGAGCAAGTAATTGTGATTGCTTTCCATTGTGCTGCTGCTTTTGCAATATTAATAATTATCTTATTCACATGAAAAGTCCTGATTATTCAGTTTTTGGATTCTTTTGCTGTTTTTATCTCACCGTTTGTTTGGCTGTCCCTCTCAAAACCACACCTGACCAGTAATAATTGATTATGGTAAATTGTTTGTTAAACAAGTAATCTCTTCAGAGATTTTTTGAGCACCTTGATACTTTAAATCTACTTTTGCTAACAGTGCCCTGTCCCTCCAGGCTCTATGTGTTCTGAGACTCCTTTGGGAGACTTTGCAAGAGGCCATGCATGTTGAGCATAGGATTCATGTCCACATGGATGCACAGTCATGTTAACTACACCCAGACATTCCAAGCAATATGATTGGACATCAAAAATGGCAAATCAGTGAGGTGAGGGAAGGCTTCTTGAGAGTCATCAGGGCCTCCCAGCTGGAGGCAGAGGCCATCTCAGCTGGGCCTGGAGACAACAGTACTGTGGTACCCAGGACGATGCATGGCAAATGCCCATGACTGCCTAGGGCCTTGGTTTAATGGAGTTTCAAAGGGATGCCCTGGACCTCTTTTTGGTTCACCTTGGCTTCAATATATAACCTCATAACATGTATATTTATTCACAAATATGTATGATGATTATTATATTATTTATTTAACTTGTTTGGGAAAATATGAATTATGAAGAAGAAAATAAAATCAATATAAGCAAGTGTTCCAATATGCTTTTTACATGCTAATAGATCACTATGCAGTCTCCAAGGTAGATATCTCCATTTAGAGACTCTGCAAAAGAATATGCTCAGTAGGGCTGGGTGTGGTAGCTCATGCCTTCACTTTGGGAGGCAGAGGCAGGCGGACCATCTGAGTTCTGGAGTTCGAGACCAGCCTGACCAACACACAGAAATCACATCTCTAATAAATATACAAAATTAGCCGGATGTGGTGGCACGTGCCTGTAATCCCAACTACTCAGGAGGCTGAGGCAGGAGAATCGCTTGAACCCGGGAGGTGGAGGTTGCGATGAGCTGAGATCATGCTATGGTACTCCAGCCTGAGTGACAAGAGCGAAATTCTGTCTCAAAAAAGGACTATGCTCAGTAAACAACATGAATCAAATTGTTTTCTTCACCATTATATACTTATATATTTATATCCATACAGAGCACATTTTATGTTACAGGTAGTACGTAGAATAAATGTATTTGAATTTAATTCAATTGAGTAATTAGTACTAAGGAGCAGAACTTTTAAAGCTATCAGTAATCCTTTGCAGGATTTATCCCAGGATTCAGTCTCAAATTTTGTCTATCGTTGCTCCCATGTATCTGACCAATAAACAATATCCTAATCCTATATGCTTTCCTAAACACATACACACACACAGGCAGTCATGCGTTTAGATGTTATATATATCCTGTTATGCTTTTCTCTTGTCAGCTGACTCTACCTTTGCTAAGATTTTTGCAGGTATAGTATCTACAAAATTCCCACTCACTCTTTAGTATGAAATACCTCATGCCCAAAGCTTTAGATTAACCTTTATTTTTATCCATTTCTGGCCTTCTACATTTCTTGCTGAGTTCTGTTCACATCCATATATATCTAACATTCTAGCCACAGTTATAATTTTATTGTTGTTCAACTTAATAAATCTGTACTTTTGTCTGGGCGTGGTGGCTCAGGCCTGTAATCTCAGCGCTTTGGGAGGCCAAGGCAGGTGGATCACGAGGTCAAGAGATAGAGATCATCCTGGCCAACATGGTGAAACCCCATCTCTACTAAAAATACAAAAATTAGCTGGACTTGGTGGCATACATCTATAGTCCCAGATACTCAGGAGGCTGAGGCAGGAGAATAGCTTGAACCTGGGAGGTGGAGGTTGCAGCCAAGATTACACCACTGCACTCCAGCCTGGCAACACAGCAAGACTCAGTCTCAAAAAGAAAATTTTTTTTAATTAATATTTTGCTCAGCTGTAATTTTTCCCTCCCGTTATTCTCTTTTCCAGTCATCTCTTCTTCAGTGCCAGCTCAAATCCCACACTATCACAAATCAGATATCCTGCATGGATCCTTCTTTTCCTTTTTCAGAAACTATTTTCATTTCATTTAAATATACATAACATAAAATTTGCCATTTTACCCATTTTTAAGTGTGAAATTCAGTGGCATTAAGTGTATTGACATTCTTGTGCAATCACCATCACCACTATCTTTTTTATCATCCACAATTGAAACTCTGTAACCGTTAAACAATAACTCTGTCGTCTCTTCTACCGTTCCCATGTAGCTGCTATTATACTTTCTGTCTCTATAAATGAAATTGTTCTGGGTACCTCATATAAATGGAATCACATAATATTTATCATTTGTGTCTAGTTTATCACTTTACATATGTTTTCAAGGTTCATATCTGCTGTAGCATGTATCAGAATTTGATTCCTTTGTAAGGCTGAGTAATATTCCATTGCACGTATACACCACATTTTGTTTAACCATTCATCTGTTGATTCACACGAGTTATTTCCACATTTCGGCTATTGTGAGTAATGCTGCCATGAATATTGATGTACAAGTCACTGTTCAAGTTTCTGTTTTCAGTTTTTTAAAGTATTTACCCAAAAGTGGATATTTTAGATCATAGGGTGATTATAATTTTGAGAAATCATCATACTGTTTTCCACAGTAGCTGCACATTTGGTATCTGTCCCCACTAGCAATGTACAAAGGTTCCAGTTTCTCCACATCCTCTTCGGTGCTTGTTATTTCTTCTTTTTAAAAATAGACTAGCTATGAGCGCCGGGGCGGGGAGGCGGCGGCCATGGACCACTTCGTTTGGACCAGTGGCCTCCTGGAGATCAACGAAACGCTAGTGATCCAGCAGCGCGGGGTGCGAATATACGACGGCGAGGAGATAAAATTTGATGCTGGGACTCTCCTCCTTAGTACACACCGACTGATTTGGAGAGATCAGAAAAATCATGAGTGCTGCATGGCCATTCTTCTTTCCCAAATTGTGTTCATTGAAGAACAGGTGGCTGGAATTGGGAAGAGTGCCAAAATAGTAGTTCATCTTCACCCAGCTCCTTCTAACAAAGAACCTGGCCCATTCCAGAGTAGTAAGAAGTCCTACATCAAACTCTCCTTCAAAGAACATGGCCAGATTGAGTTTTACAGGCGTTTATCAGAGGAAATGACACAGAGAAGATGGGAGAATATGCCAGTTTCCCAGTCATTACAAACAAATAGAGGACCCCAGCCAGGAAGAATAAGGGCTGTAGGAATTGTAGGTATTGAAAGGAAACTGGAAGAAAAAAGAAAAGAAACTGACAAAAACATTTCTGAGGCCTTTGAGGACCTCAGCAAACTAATGATCAAGGCTAAGGAAATGGTGGAGTTATCAAAATCAATTGCTAATAAAATTAAAGACAAACAAGGTGACATCACAGAAGATGAGACCATCAGGTTTAAATCCTACTTACTGAGCATGGGAATAGCTAACCCAGTTACCAGAGAAACCTATGGCTCAGGCACACAGTACCACATGCAGCTGGCCAAACAGCTGGCTGGAATATTGCAGGCACCTTTAGAGGAACGAGGGGGAATAATGTCACTCACAGAGGTGTACTGCCTAGTAAACCGAGCTCGAGGAATGGAATTGCTCTCACCAGAAGATTTAGTGAATGCATGCAAGATGCTGGAAGCACTGAAATTACCTCTCAGGCTCCGTGTGTTTGACAGTGGCGTCATGGTAATTGAGCTTCAGTCTCACAAGGAAGAGGAAATGGTGGCCTCAGCCCTGGAGACAGTTTCGGAAAAGGGATCCCTAACGTCAGAAGAGTTTGCTAAGCTCGTGGGAATGTCTGTCCTCCTGGCCAAAGAAAGGTTGCTGCTTGCAGAGAAGATGGGCCATCTTTGCCGTGATGACTCAGTGGAAGGCCTGCGTTTTTACCCAAATTTATTTATGACACAGAGCTAAGGGTTTTGTATTTAAAATCCTTTTTGTCCGTATGCTTGCGTCATGTAGAGTTACATGACATTGAGCTAAGAGATAAACCCTGATCAACTGAGAATTTATTCGAACTTCACAGTGTAACGTAAAACTCTTTTAATTTCTCACTAAATATGGTCCAGGAAATTTATTTAGGATACACATAGGAAAATACAGAAAAGTAAATGCCAACATGAATTTAAAATCATGCTATAGTTATACAGAAGCCTGAGTTTAACTTGAAATATAGTGCGTTTTAACTTGATCCTCAAATCTATTTTGTAAAGAAGGGAATTTAGTTTTGCAGAGAATAAAAAGAGAAGTTGCATGTTCGGAAAAAAAAAAAAAATAGACTAGCTATTCTAATGGGTGTGAAGTGAGAACAAATGGATACTTCCTTAAAGAAACAACTTAAAATAATACTTCCAACCTCTTATTTCACAATTATCTGTTTATGTTTTTAATAATATATTGTAGTTGGTCTGGAGATAAATTGGCACTTTTCTGCCTGGCTGAAAATACTGAAATATTTGGGAGAGTCAGAATTATGCTTAGACTTACTCTCTCCCTCTGAACACTACATTTTTTTATAATAAGCACTTGATATATGTTTATACAATATTCACTATATTTCTACATTATCCATTTTAAATTGGATTCATTTGATATTTGAAATGGGAAGCAATATATTAGGATACGGTTGACAGAATTTCTTTAAAATCACGTTATTTCTGCTCATTATTCTGACTCATAGAAGCACTTTAAATTAACCTTCTATACATTTTTAGATTTCCTAACAAGTAGCATGTGTATTTTATTATTGTTGGGACATTTATAATATTTATAGGTACATGAGTTTAACTGCTCATTATTTTGTCAATATTGCTATCTACTTTTGTATGATGAAGGCTCTTTCCATGGAGCAATTAAGATTTAAAATATCTCTCTAGGTAAGTATATGTTGCTCAGCATTTAAAAAATATCGTGTATCTTACTAAATTTAGTAATTTTCCCTGAGACTTCTATTCACATAATCTTGCATATTTAAAATTCTAACAGGGCTCTTTGAAATCTATAATAAGATAAATTATAAATGGCTCATTAGGTCTTCTTTGGCAGTAAGAAACCTAATGTAGGATTGAAAATGTGGATGAAACAGAGCACTTAGGACCATGTACCTACTGGCTCTGACAAACATAAGAAAGGTGAAATATAAAGCTTCCTCTAAAGTCAGTATGTTGACTGAATGTTATAATGGTGCAGACTAATCTTTAGTTTACATCAATATATCAAAATCAACTTGAAATGAGACCTACATGACTAAAACCTTAACTTATACAAAAGATATATTTTAAAACAAAAATTATATTAAATAGTATAATACTATTTATCTTGTAGGTTCTAAGTACTTCCAGAATGGCATTAACTGTGTGCTCACTGTAATATAAAACAAAGGAGAATGAATTCATTATAGAATAAGATAGAGCCATAATTTCTATGTTAATAAATGGCTGATAGGTCATTATTGTGAGCAAATTGAAAGAAAGCTTAAATAGTCAGTTTGTAATTTTTAAGGATGCCCAAATGCAAAATAAATCAATACAAATACAAAATAAATAAAATAAATATTATTGAGACTGAAGTTCACATTTAGAAGTCCTCGAGGTTAAACATATGGTTGAGTAAGTAATACTTTAGAAATACAACAAATTGGCAAGATGTGATGGCTCATGCCTGTAATCCGAGAGCTTTGGGAGGCTGAGGTGGGTGGATCACCGGAGGTCAGGAGTTCCAGACCAGCCTTGCCAACATGGTGAAACCCTGTCTCTACTAAAAATACAAAACTTAGCTGCGTGTGGTGGCAGGCACCTGTAATGCTAGCTACTTGGGAGCTGAGGCAGGAGAATCATTTGAGCCTGGTAGGCAGAAGTTGAAGTGAGCAGAAATGAAACCATTGCATTCCAGCCTAGGTGACAGAGAGAGACTCCATCAGAAAGAAAGAAGGAAAGAAAGAAAGAAAAAGGAATGAAGGAAGGGAGGGAGGAAGGAAGGACAGACAGTTTCTTCCATTTGACAGCATTGTTTTAAGTTGAATTGATGTTTTCAGTTACCTCCAAAGTGTAACAGAATTACACTATGTACTTGCAGCTTCAGAGAACTAGGTAATCATTCATGGCTAGATTGATGGAGAAAAATTAACAAATTTTAGGTGTACATGATTAAAACTATGAAATGAATCTTTTCTAATAAGTTTAAAAGGTAAAACTAAAACTTGTTGAAGAAAACATAGCAGTACATTTCCATGACCTTGGATTAGGCAATGCTTTCTTAGTTACAAAACAGCAAGACACACACATACAAACATACATTTGGTGCTATTAGGTTGGTGTAACAGTGATTATGGCTTTTGCTGTTACCTTGGCAAAAGCTGCAATTATTTTTGCACCAGTGTAATTCAAACAATACAATTAAGAAAGTGAGTCTGGGTGCAGTGACCCATGCCTGTAGTCCCAGCAATTTGGGAGGCCAAAGAGGGAAGATTCCTTGGAACCAGGAATTCAGGACTAGCCAAGGCAACACAGATAGATATCATCTCCACACACACACACACAAACACAAATGAAATTAGCCAGGCATGGTGGTGCATGCCTGTAGGCCTGTAGTCCCAGCTGCTTGGAAGGCTAACATAGGAGGATTTCATGAGCCCAGGAGGTCAAGGCTGCAATGAGTTATGATTGTACCTTACCATTGCACTCCAGCCTTAGCAACAGAAAGAGGACTCTGTCAAAAAAATAAAAAAGGTAAGAAAGAAAGACAGAAAGAGAAAAAAAGAAAGAAAAACGAGGACATGCAAAACGAGAAAATATTTGTGACTCATATTTGATATTGAATTTGTTCTTAGTATCAATAAGTAATTGTTGCAACTCAATAATAAAAATTATTAACTCGTGATTTAGTGCTCTCTTTGTCCACTATTGGTGAATAGGAATGCTTGCGATTTTGGCACATTGATTTTTGTATTCTGAGACTTTGCTGAAGTTGCTTATCAGCTTAAGGAGTTTTTGGGTGAGATGATGGGGTTTTCTAAATACACCCTCATGTTGTCTGCAAACAGAGACAATTTCACTTCCTGTCTTCCTATTTGAATACTCTCTTTTTTCTTTCTCTTGCCTGATTGCCCTGGCCAGAACTTCCAACACTATGTTGAATAGGGGTGGTGAGAGAAGGCATCCTTGTCTTGTGCCAGTTTTCGACAGGAATGCTTCCAGCTTTTGCCCTTTCAGTATGATTTGCTGTGGGTTTATCACAAATTGCTCTTATTATTTTGAGCTATGTTCCATCAATACCTAGTTTATTGAGAGTTTTTAACATGAGTTTTATCAAAGGCTTATTCTGCAATTATTGAGACGATCATGTGGTTTTTGTCATTACTTCTATTTATGTGATGGATTATGTTTCTTGATTTGAATATGTTATTTTTCACATTGGTGTTCATTAGAGATATTGGCCTGAAGTTTTCTTTATTTTGCTGCGTCTCTGCCAGGTTTTGGTATCAGGATGTTACTGGCCACATAAAATGAGTTAGGAAGGAATCCCTTCTTAAAAGTTGTTTGGAATAATTTCAGAAGGAGTGGTACAAGCTCCTCTTTGTTTCTCTGGTAGAATTTGACTGTGAATCCGTCTAGTCCTGGGTTTTTCTGGTTGGTAGGCTGTTAATTACTTCTTCAATTTTAGAACTTGTAATTGGTCTATTCAGGGATTCGACTTCTTCCTGGTTTAGTCTTGGGAATGTGTATGTGTACAAAAATTTATCCATTTCTTCTAGATTTTCAAGTTTGTGTAGAGGTATTTACAGTATTCTCTGATGTTAGTCTGTATTACTGTGAGGTCAGTAGTAACATCCCCTTTATCATTTTTTATTGTGTCTATTTGATTCTTCTCTCTTTTCTTTTTTATTTTTCTAGCTAGTGGTCTCTCTCTCTCTCTCTTGCTCTCTTCCCCCCCCTAAAAAAAACAGCTCCTGGATTTATTGATCTTTTTGAAGGGTTTTGTGTATCTCTGTTTCTTTGAGTTCTGCTCTGATCTTAGTTATTTCTTACCTTCTGCTAGCATTTGGATTTGTTTGCTCTTGCTTCTCTAGTTCTTTTAATTGTGATGTTAGGCAGTAGATTTGAGATCTTTGTAGCTTTGTGATGTAGGCATTTAGTGCTATAAATTTCCCTCTTAACACTGCTTTAGCTGTGGCCCAGAGATGCTGGTACATTATGTCTTTCAAATAAATTCTTGATTTCTGCCTTAATTCTGTTATTTATTCAGGAGTCATTCAGGAGCAGGTTGTTCAATTTGCATGTTGTATGATTTTGAGTCAGTTCCTTATTCCTGAGTTCTAATTTGACTGTACTGTGGACTCAGAGACTGTTTAATATGAAGTTTCTATTCTTTTGCATTTGCTGAGGAGTGTTTTACTTTCAATTATGTGGTAGATTTTAGAATGAATGCCATGTGTCCTGGAACTTAAATAAATAAGAAAAAAGAAAAAGAAAAAAGATTACTCCATTAAATTGGACAAATAATTTAAACATTTATTCCAAAAAATGTACAAATATCCAATAAAAATATAATAAGGTGCACCTATCAATAGTCATTATGGAAATGCAAATTAAAACCATGAAAAGATACTACATCATGCCTGTTACATGTCTATAATAAAAAACGTAGATAATAACAAGTGTTGGAAAGAATGTGGAGAATTTACATTTCATTTCTCACATCATACTTTGCTGATGGGAATGTATAATAATACAGCTGCTTTGGAAACAGTTTAATGGTCACTTAAAATCCTAAACATATACACAACACATGACCAAGCCATCCCACTCCTACAGTATACCTAAGAGAAATAAATACATACGTCTGTGCATACATTTATATGTAAAATATTGTATATGAATATTCATGAAACATTTGTTCATAATAGCCCAAACAGAAACAACGAAAATGGCCATTAACTGAAGAATAATAGGGTAAATAAAATGTATTACATTTATACAGTAGAATACCTGGGTATAAAAGGAAGTATTGATACATGCTACAATATGGATAATACTTGAGACATTGTGAAATAAAGCAAATACAAAGTCACACATAATGTAGTATTCATTTACATGAAGTGCACAGAATGCACAAGTATTTGTAGAGACAAAAAGTAGTTTCATGGTTTCTGTGGAGCTGACAAAAAAGGGTTTGGAGGAGTGACTACTCATGTGTAAGAAATGGGTAAGGGGTTTCTTCGTTGGGGTGAATGTACCAATGTGAGACTATAAAGATGGTTATAAAACTATATATACACATATATAATATATATTCATAAATATATATACATATATTCAAAGATGGTATATTAATTATGTCTCAATAATTCTGTTAGTAATTTTTAAAGGAAGAAATATTTAACTACAATTTAAAATAGTAAAGGCAGGTATAAAATGTAGATAACATGAATTGCATTGTGTTATACAAAATTCATTTTACTACTCTCTTTGGAAATTATAAATTTGCAAATAAGTTGTGTATATTGCAATTTAGCCAAGTCGAAAGCTCCAGGCAAGTTTGTAAGACTTGGAAAAATACAAAATGATATGTCGATTAACAGAAGATATAATAAAGAGTTTAGCACAGAGCTTACCTTGTGGCAGTAAAACATTCACTGAACGACACAAATTGGTGCCCGTTGTATATCACTCTTGTGATTAAACCCTTTCACCAATATAAAAGTTTAGAGAAAACTAATTTTACTTTAAGTTTTTCTTATTATTCTGGTTAGAGCTTGGAATCAATACACACTAAATCAGAGGCTCCTTACATAAAACTCTAGTAGTAAAAACTACCTAAAAGTTGTAGTAAAGATTGAGAGGATAAATCCTTTAAAGCACTTAGTACAGTGTTGGGCTTTCTGAAAGCAGCTACTTCTAGTTTGTATCAGCTGATGATACTAAAGCTTGTAATTTTTCAAGATCTTGTTAATTAACTGTCAGATATTTTCTACTAACTGTCAAATATTTTTTGAGGACCTATAGTGTACCACGACAGTGCTAAGCATAGCTGATACCCTAATGAAATTTAGTCTGGTAAAAGAAGACAGACATTAGTCAAAAATACACAAATAATTTGTAATTATAATTGTCATAAGATTTTTAAATGTCAAGTGCTGTAGTGATAAAAGATACAGTAAAATCCCTTTCTTTGAGACCCAGTGAGACTTTCATTGATATACTGGCATTAAACTGAAGTTTAGGAAATGAGTAGGAAGTACCAGATGGATGTGGGAAACAGCATTCCAGGAATGGGCATATGGGACAGGAAAGAGCATATGACGTCCCTGTTGTAGAAACTTAAGGAACACTAAGAAATGAAGTCAGTTCAAGTCTTTATTAATGCGTTCTTTTTATGTTAAAAAATCACATAAAATATATTGGTAGAGATCATAATTAAAGGAGAGTTTTTTGTAGCTTTCAAAAACATGGCATTCAATTGCATAACTGTGATATACAAACATTACAAAATACTCTGCAGCTGCTACTAATATAAATTAGGGATATATTTACTGTTAAAGAACTATATCAATTTCTTTGAGAGAAAGCAAATTAAAACATGAATATGAATAGTATAACATTTATTATTTTCTCTCACTGTCTCATATACAGGTAGGTAAACATAGATGTAGATGAGTAACAAATTACAAGTATATAGATATATATGTACATGCATTTATATGTGAAATATGTGTATGTATGTGTGTGTGTGTGTATATACACCTATATGTACATACCAAAACCTATCCATAAGCATATGGAAAATATGTTCTTATATCAGTATAGATTTTCCTAAAGGAAACAGAAAACAATAAACTATCATCATCCCTAGGGACTGGTTTAAGGGAGAAAGTACACAGTGACAATTTTGTTGTTATGCAACCACGTTTAACATTTTACCACGGTCTTCCAGTTTATATGTTGTAAATTCATAATCCTTGTGTCTATTTCTGAATACCTAATCTAGTCAACTATCATCAATTTTTTAAAATCACAACTTTTAAGCAATAATAGCAAATATACGAATTTAGTTACACAACAAAGAATATCTCTAAAGTAAAACATATAACTGAAGGGTTTTTAATTAAAGAAGAAATTCTGTAATAATATTAATATTTTAAGCAATAGTGCCTGTGAGTTCAAATATATAACATAGTCATTAAAGTAATAAATCATATGAATTGAGAACCTAATTAAGACTGATTTGGCTTTCTAAGAATACAACACTATGCTCCTGTTTTTCAACTACGTTGCAGTATTTTTAGAATGATATAAAACCATAAACATAATAAGACAAGCAAAATTTCAAAAATTATTTTGTGTTAAACAATGTAGATAAAGTTTTTCACTATTTAGGTATTCAAAAAGTCTTAATGAAATCAAAGTTTGTCATTGAAGGAAACAAAAATTGAAAGTGTAATAAAGAAGAAGAACATTTCTAATAAGGAAAATGGAAGTAGCACATATCCTAAGTTTGAAATTCACATTCTCACTAGGGAAACAGAGAACTACCTAGTCTCAAGTAGTGTGAGTTCAGATGGACTGGTCAAGTCATGGAAGGTGTTGATTACTCTGGCTGGTAAAGTAGATTGCCATCCTTTAAGAAGTGGAAAGATATAGGTGGATTTTCAGCAAGTTAGCAATATGCTGGAAGTAGTATTTAAAAAAAAAATAGCGTGCTATACATTGAATAATTGAATTGTCTTTTTTCATCGGCTTCTAAGCTATCATCCATCAAAATGCAGTTTCAGAGGGAAAAAAGTGTATGCAGTTAACATAGTTAGGTAAATGTACTAAAACACCTAATTTGGAAAACTTAACTATCATCTGCATCATTGCAGATGGCTGTCAGCAGTGGGAATGATGAAAACTATGGGACACAGTGAATTGTTCTTATCTGACTGTGGGGTGGAAGTTAGGTACAGGAGAATTAGAAAAACAGAAAAACAGAAAAGTAAAAATAGACAAAGCAGAACTGTAGAAGTCATGCCACGTGAAATACACTGGAAGTCAGACAAATAGGTAAGTACCAAAACGACGCTCAAACCAAATGGAGTAAATACACAGGGAGGAAAATAAGGGAACAGGCAGGAATTTGATTCATTTTTTAAAACTAGAAGAAAAGGAAATTCATTATAGTTACTAGATTGCCTAAGGCTGTAATGGAGAAGCAACTCTTTATCTCTATCATGCAAGTAAATAATTTTTTAGATGGAGTAATCTCAGGTTGCTTGAGAAAAAGTAAATGCAGATTTGCCTGACGTGCTGCAAAAGCAAGGCAACTTTTGGGACTAGCCATCTTTGTCAAGTATTCTCTGTCCTACAGTGAAACAGAAACTTGTCAAATTACTTTAGCTCAGAAAAATAAAATATTTATGTAGAAAAAATTGCCTATACTCTTAGACATTTTCATGTCTGGTTATTATTTGGAATGATTAGAACATCTGTCAGTTATAAATGCCTTTTCCACGATCAAATGGTAAATTGAAAGATGCAAAAATAATTTTTACCTTTGAAAGTATCAAAGAATATCAAATCATTTACTGCTAAATAGACAAGTACGCAAGGCTTAAAATAAGGAAGCTGCATTCACATTGGCTACACTAAGAAATGTCATTTACAAAGTGAGATTTAATCTATGTTTCTGAATTTTCATTATATGTGATAAGTAAAAATGGATTCTGCTATAGCACTTTCCAACTTCAAAACTCTCTATTAACATTAAGTATGAGTCTGTAAAGTCGTATTGGCAAATATAGCTAGTAAATAATGCAAAACAGATTAGATAAAATAAGTTATCTATAATGAATATTAACTCCAGACCAGTCTCTACAATTTACGGGATTATTGGGTCTTCATTAACTCTTTCAGATCATAACATTTTTCTTGGCTTATAATTGAAATATTTCAGTTATATGAATTAATCATTGTATTTCTTTATAGCTCATTAGTTTAAAAAATACACAGTAAATGTACTTTCCAAGCAGCATAATTTAACATCATGGAAATAATGTGACTTTAATTTAGAGTAGCTTCCATAGAATTCTAAACATGTACCTTTCTAAAAATATACTCAACATGCTAGATAAAGAAAAACATTTTGAAAGAACAAATATTTCAAAAGTATCAGATATTTTAAAAGATTTACAAATTTCATAATATTCTGTCTGTTTTAACTTCATAAATTCATCAATTTGAAAATTGGTTTGAAATATTTTGTTCAGCAATCATCTTTATGTAGTATCAATTTGTATATTTGATTTTCTTGTGTGTATATCACATATAATCTCTCCACTAGAAGTATAATAGTATATTTATATAATTTACCATTAATTATATATAATTATTAAATTATGCAACCAATACTTATTAGACATACTCAATAACCATGATTACATAAATAAGAAAAAAATGCTATAGGATTTAATGTTAATTGGCATGTAATTCTGTACAAAAATAGCATGTGCAATTAAAAATTTAAGAATAGAAATTAATTTACTTGATTATGAGTTTAGGTTTCAAAAGAGTAGTAAGTCTTTGGGGTTTGTAAGAGATATATACTGAGACTTTCTAAAATTCCTATTTTCCACTGGTACTAAAATAAATGCTTATGAGTTTTCTTATGTACTTCTTGGGGTTCTTAGTAATGTGATTATATGCATTAAATGAAACTAATAAAGACACATTGTTATTACGATTGACCAGATTTACTTATTTGTCCCATGACACTTGCAAATGCATCAAGTTTTTAGTAAAAACATTTCAAATTCTGGTAATTTGTATTCTCTTTCTTTATTAGCATTTTTTTTCTTACATATTTAGCAAAGCAAAGTCTTTTGTATATTCATCTATAAACGTACATGTAAACATATATTAAAGCTACATATGTAATTGTTTTTGTGAGGTTGAGTTTTGAATTGAGAGGCATTCAATTTGAGGAGTCATGATTTTTAAAGAGCAGGAGAAAATACCTGCCATGTTTCACATACAAAAGCAAAAACATACCCACTGTGACAGCAAAAATACTTTGAAGAATATCTTTATAATTTTTATAGTTTTTTCACACATTAACTCAATAAATGATGTGTGGTGGGTGACACAGACTTTTAGTTGGCTGGAACACAGAAGATGGTCTGGGATGGAATAATAAATGAGATTGAAATATTTGTTAGTATTTAAAATATAAGAACAATGGAATAATGTATATGAAAAGGAAAAAATGTGCATACACACATTTTTGATGTTTTAGGCTTGAGATTATCTCAGATTCACAGATAAGAAATTTCCTGTGCTCAAGTATGATTCTGGTTGTAAAACAAAGAAAAAAAGATGACACCAAAATAAGATTTAAAAAATCTTCTATTCTGTTATATACATTTTATCATACTGCCCTTCTAACAAGTTATAGGGACTGATGAAATACTTGTATTCATACGCAAAATACCTTGGATTTTAAGCAGCACATGATACGGTATCCATACTAGATCTCAAAGATATTATATTTTATAATACAGTATAAATAACATTGAATGATACTATGACATAAATATGTGGATTGGTTGTAAAAATGATGACAGTATTTCTACCTAAGATACTTAAGTTCTTGCTGAGAGAATAAAAATCATAAAATATATGAAAGTTAATAAAAGAAAGAAAAAAGAAAGGGATAGATACATTAAAAAATAACCAATTTAGTTATTACGGTATAGAGAGTAACATACTTGTCAAAAATATTTACAAATCTGATTTTCCAAAAGAAATAGAGAACACTAAAAATGATGTTAATGGGGAAAGTGGACAGTGGTTACTATAAAGACAGATATTTAAAAGAGCTTGATTTATACTATGTTACAGTTTATTTTTAAATTAAGTATCTAGATAGCCCCTTTCTATTTTAATATATATTTTAGAGTATTAAATGTGGAAATTTTAAGATTTGAGTTTGGAAAGTTACTTTCTTTTTCCAGGTAATAGAGAGATCACGGTGAAGTCAAAGGAGAGAAAAAAAGAGGATGATTCATGTAATATTTATCTTTCTTTGTCCTTTAAACTTATTTAGAGAATCACCGAGTGATTGAAGGTGAAAGAAAAAGAATGAAAAACAAAAAAAGGAAGTAGAAGTGTTTTTAAATATAATTTTTAAAACTCCAATTAAGAAACTGTTTACAATGAATATTAACCTTGACCTCAGAGGTTGCCATTTAATTAAATAATAAAATTTATCATAATCAGAATGATCACCTACAAAAGTTAATCAGTGATCACATTGTCAAATCTTTTGAGTACCATTTAGAATTCCATTTTTTAGAACTGATAGTGGACACCTACAGATTAAAATAAGCATTCATTTTATTGTGATCCAATTAAAATAAAGATGATGAGATTTTAATTGAAAATGACATCATTTTGGAAGGAAAGTTAAATAAAAATTGTATTACAAAATTTGCATGAAAAAGTACTCAAAGAAATAACCTAGAATCTTGATGATGAGTGTGGCTCAATTGGGATACAAATGGCCCTACTAGAAAACCCAACAGCCTTATAAGAAGCTTAAGGATAGGAACTTGTCTTTTTAATGTTAGCATCACAAATGTCTCATCTAATGCCTGAATAGCATATATAATCAATAAATATTCATACAATTGGATTCATGAAAATAATAATGATCACAGAGCTTGTTTAAATAATGGGATTAGAAAATTTATATTTTCCACCAATTTGCAAATGTGTTTGATTGTAAAATTTTAATCTCCTTAATATACTTAAGGTAAAAATACACATCTTGAAATATATCGCCACTGATTCCTCTGAAAAATCCTTCTGAAGATCAGACAGAAATTTCTAATAAGATATTAATAAGTGATTCAGACTTACAGCAATCTCTTCTATGGAGACTCTGGAGCAAGCAGTTTTTTTGTTTTACTTTTGTTTTTCTGTAGGGGAGTGATTATTCTAATCAAGCTTTCAATTGGTCAGCACTCAGCTTCAGCAATTTTGCTCTCTGAAACCAGTTGTTAGTATATTCTTAATCTACTGGTCGTTAGAGAAATTTTTTCTTATTTAAAAAAATTTTTTTTCTTCCCTCCTCCCTAGGGGTTGTGAGTTTAGAGTATTTTGGGTAGGATCTTTTGTCTTTACTTCTATAGCACTATGCATTTATATCTGTAAGTTTTAAATTAGGCTGTGTAGTTTTACCTACAGGCCAGTAGACGACACATTTGGGTGAAAGTCAGCTGTGGCACAAGCAGATGAGTATATATTTGATCTTTGTGTACAGTGATGTGTTCTTTGTTGTATCAGGTGATGGACTGGGCAGTGGAATGCACTATGCCCTGAGCTCCCTATTCAATGGGGGAATGGGACACAGCTGGCATAATTGGACCCCCTGGATTGCCCACAAATACCCTAGTGGGTGAGTGCAGGCACCAGTCCTGAGGAAGACAGATGGTGTGAGCTCATAGTAAAATGCACTGGGCTCTCTGTGGGGGTTAATGGGGTGGTACTGGCTCCATGTTCTAGATATGAATAATGTGGTTTAATTTCTTATCACACCCCTGTCCCATGGCTGGTGACTCCCAATTCAAAAGTGTATTGTAATCTATACCCATACCACAATGCTGGTGAGAGCCATAGAAATGCCTATCTTGTAACTCTCCTTGGGAGTGATTTTTGAGTAAAAACTATTCACTCAGCCACAATACATACAGCTTTATGGCTCATCTATTCTCTCTTGTGGTAGCAGTGCCGCTTTGCGTGTGGAGATGTACTTGACCTTTCAGCCCTTGTGGTGGGTGTTGGTTATGGTGATGTCAGATAGTTGGGTCAGCCTATCCAGGTCTGAGGGAGGTGGTCGGCTACTAGCAGTATGGAAAAGAGCTAGGTAGTTCCCAAGTTCCCAGTCTCCTAGAAGGCTCACTAGACAGTGCTGATTCCTGAAGTGGTTGGAACAAGGTTAGGCTAGCCCAAATTTTAGTTGCTAGCTGGCATGGAGAGAAGGATGTATGCCCAGGCGGGTGTTCCAGGCCAGCCAACTGTCATCCTTGATACCCTGCTCTACTGCTCTCATGAAAAAACTTGCAGCTGTTCATACAGGAGATGAAGAGAGTGAGGATGCCTATGACCAGGCACAGAAGTGAACAATCTGTGTGTCCATGAAGGTCCGCAGATTCTTTTCCGCCCTCTGTAACTGAGCCCAATAAGGACTCTTCCATCTTTCTCACCTCCTGAGAATGAGGCTCCTGGCAGTAGCTGGAGACTGGCTTGCTTTACAGCTCTCAGTTGAACTCGTAGTCCACTAGGCCTTCTAGGCTCAGCCCACAGTGTGTCACAGTGTGTGGTGGGTCCCTATGCAGATGCAAAACCATGTCTGAATTAGTTTTGTTTTATGGTTGAAACAAAGTCTTTGTGCCTGAATGTCATTTTTCCTATGATTCTAAGCTTATCCTATCTAATAAGTATTTCTTGACATTTTCTGTCCCTTAGCTAATGAGGATCAAATTTCTGATTTATTTTTTGTAGGAACTACCATGAGAATATAAGGGTAATCTTAGGTTCAACCATATAAAATTGGCAATACTCAAAGATTTTTCACTCACGAAATGACAATTTCATACACACACATACACACACACACACACACACACACACACACACACACACTGGTATTTTTGACACTTCTGCAGTTTTTCTTTGTTGATGCTAACAATTCTAAATTTCATATTGAAAGCATTTCATGCCAATCTATTTTTCTATATTCTGTAGTTAAATGTGGATGCCAGAAAATAGTAAAATAGTATAGATAGTAGAGGGATTTCCATACCATACTAAGAGCATTAAACTACAGGAACATTATATAAAAGGCGTATATTATAAATTTCTGCAATCTTTATATTACAGTATATGTAAAGGCATGATTTAGAATGGCAGAACAAATTAAACAATTCATATGACTACCAAAGGTATACCTTACAAAATATATAAAGTCTTAAAGTTCTCAAATTTAAAAGTGTATTAAAGTGTATATACAAGAAGATATGCATTCATATATTAATCAGCCTTTAGAAAATAAATGAGAAATTGTGATTTTAGTATTAAATAAATCACAATTTAAAATAAACCATTAACTATTATATCGCATTGTCTTAAGAAATATGTAGTTATTACTTAATTTAAGAAATTATCATTTGTTTAAAATTAAGTTTAAATAAATTTAACTATTAAATAGCATTGTATAAATTACAATCCCACTGAAAAACATCAATAGTCAACCAAAAAAGTATTAATTTAATAATAAATATTATGATACAAGTGAAAAATAGTTAATAAAGAGAATTAAGCATTCTTATAAAGTAACATTTTATTATTGTATAAAACAATTTAAATCAAAAGTTCTACAAGATTTTTAAAACTTTAACAAAATTGGTTTAATTATTTACTGCTATTCGGCTTGTTCTTATACAAGTCAACTTTATTGTACTTAGCAAGAAACCAAATAATATTAATACTTTTTGACATAGTAAGTGATTCAAAAATTTTAAAACTACAGTAGCATTATAAAAATTTAATAATATAAATAAATAAATTTTCTTATTACATCTTTTTAATTTAATAATTATCAAATATTCTTAGAAATAAAAAAGATAAATTTGTAATTGCTAAAATCAGAATGTGAATCACATATATTTTACATATGTGATAATCACAATTTTATAAAAAGTCGTATGTATGTAGAAAATAATATCTACTTAAAAATAATTTAGAATTAATGGGATTATGAATATCAAATTGTTCTTACTCCTGTATACTTTTGTTATTTTTAGAAGTATTTTTTCTTGTATTTCCTTCTATTCTTTCTCCCTAACCTATGCTTCTGAAAACTAAGCTTGTTCAAATAGAGAATATAACAGATTTATATGTACATATATATGACATAAAAAATAATAAAAATCCTTGCCAGCATTGAGTTATTTTCATTATATTTTGGTTGGGTACAAATAAATATTTGATAATTAACCGCTTAATTTTAATAATGCTGGTTGTTAGATATTAAGTAAAATATTTAAAATTTGGAAATACACAATCACCATGAAACAACATTTTATCAAGCTAATTGTAAATTAGGCATTTGTGTAAACAAATATAAGAGGAAATACATGGTAATATTTATCATAAATGGCTGTATTGAAAATGAATGCATTGAAAATGATTATTTTTTCTCTAATTTTCTCAAATGTCATAGGATTCCTTTAAGCATGTTTATGCAAAATCCAAACTTTATGAAAAATCCAAACTGAATCAACAATCCCAAATAAGCAAGTTTATATACCATCCCTAATGATCAGTCAAATAAAGTATGCTCTGCACAGAAGCAGACGACTGGTGAATTCATATGCTAAATTTCTCACAAATTTGATGTTTTTGTAGTCCACAGAGGCAATGTAAAGCAAAAAATCGAAATTATCAGAATGCGTCCCACTTAAGTGGTATGAAAATTACATAGAAACAGAAAAAACTGCTGCATGGGGGAAAACTATTTTAACTTAAAATATTATATATATATTAGATTATATATTATATATATATATATATATTACATTCTACAAATAATTGCTCATAATTCCACTCCACTTCGCCAATTGAGACATCACTGATTATTGTTAGGGATCTAGTGTGCAATTGTAGAACTACTGAACACCAGAACATATGATATTTAATTCTAAATGTTAAGTACATTAACCTATATGTTTCCAAAAGTATATAAATATGTGTGTATATATCTATATACATACACATATGCACACACACATACCTACAAATAAATATATTATTAAATTGGTCTATAAATTTAAAAATAACCTTCCAAATAATGTAATATATCTTCATTCAGAATATAAATAAAATTGAAAATTTCAATACACACACACACATACACATTTATCACTTTTGAAAGATTGGGAGTTTACAGAAATATGTGACTCTCAGATTTAAGGCACCTAAAGTGTAAGAATGTCATTAGACATGAGATAACATTAGGTGGACTTTCGAGGTATGCTTAAGAGTGAATTACAGGACCCAAAATAACACCTATGGTCGCTTATATGGGCAAAATGAATGGTGTGGAGGTGTTTGCATATCCTTAGCAACTGGCAAGCCAAAACTACTGCTAAGGGAGGCCATTAGGAAAGATCTGCAGTACCTTTAGAACCTTTAGTTTCCATTAGGAAAGATCTGCAGTACCTTTAGTACCTTTAGTAGCCATTAGAAAGATCTGCAGACTTTCAAATACGTTTGCTGCCCTTCTCCACAAAGCAAGGCACTTTGTATCGATGGAGCCAAAGGCAAACATGTATCTCTCTCAGGACTAAAACAAAAGTAGGAAACCTGAAGTTCTTGTGTATTACAACATTCCATTTTTTTTTTTAATAGGGTAAGCAATGAGCAAAGTAAGAATGTATTTTCCATCATAGTGCACCTAAGGATTTGAGTTAGAATTAAATGTAATTTAACTAACAATTAAGACGACATCAAGTGAAGAGTGCATGGCTAGTGATTGTGGGAAGATCCCCTTGCTCATTATTTTTTTCAAATCCAGTGATAATTCCCAAGGTCATATTCTTTTTCCTACAGACTTATTATTCTTTTTTTCTACCCAGATATATATAGGCTATCAAATTATCTGCCAGTCTTAATAGAACCTAAGAAAAAAGTGATGACTGCAAAGTTTTCTAATCTGCAAAATATAATCAATTTATTATAATAGTTTTATAACTGTGATTTACATACAGTTACTTTATTTGAAATGCTCACAAAGCACACAAAATTGAACTTGACTTTAATATATAAAGATAGGTATTTTACATTTCTTACTCTTCTAAAAACTTCTTCATACTTATACATCCTCCTGTTCTTTATCTGTGTATCTCCTTACAACTTTTTAATGCAATGTTCAAAATAGTATGTGTTCAATAAATAATAAAATTACCATTTCAAAATATTATTTCTTTAATAAAAAGAAATACAATGCATGGGCCTGCAAGATGAGCTTACTAAGGCTCAAATTGGCAGAAAAAAATTTGTCCTATGATATTTGGCTTAAATATTATGAACAGTACAAAGCAAAGATGTTAGTAATTTTGTATTTTTTTCTAATATCGAATACCTATATGGAAGAGCAAATGAGTTTCTCTTCTTTAATGTGTTTTTTATTCCATATTATATCCTACATGTATACATATATTGTATATTAATATGTACTATATATTTCATAGTCTTGGACAAAAGTATATAACTTTTATTAACATTAGGTAACCTAAATCCTTGCTAAATTACTAAATAATTACAGCATCTCAGAAATGTGTTGCACCTTTTCAAATATTCAGTTTCCTAATATCTACTAAAGGTATAATGACATCTGTATTATCTATATTACAGTATTTTTACAAACGTCAAGTCAAATTTAGAAGATTCACAGACCATTCAGCAGTAAAATTTACAGTATTGGATGTGGCCATTTTACAAGTCATTTTAAAGACACTACACAATTTGTTAAATTAATCATTTGAACAATTCTACCTCACACTATAATATGAATTTCACTGACTCCAAATATAAGTTCAACTCCATGTCATGTTAAGTATGCCTGGGATGGCTTTATCCTAAGCTAGATTTAACAAAATTATCAGTGCATAAATAATACAGAAATGTAAAAAAAAAAAAAAAGAACCTATTAAAATCCTTTTCCAGTTTTTAATATTGACAAAATATATCATAGGAAGATAGGAAAGTAATTATGTAATATATGCTAAAATTCATCTGTGAACAAATCAAATACTGGATCAGACTGAACTTTTAGGCTATACTAACTGCTATCAAGTTTTGCCAAAGAATATTAGTGTTTCATTATTGACTATAATCCATTATTTCAAAGCTAAGGGTTTTCTGTGATTTTGTACATATTGCTTTGGCTAAATGCTTTAAGAGTTCTTAAAGAATGGGATCTGCCATATATGAGCCTAAAAGAAATTAGAATGTAATAACCTCTAATGACAAGCAAAGCTCCTTTTGCCTGCAGTTTTGCATTACCTTTTTATTCAGTTTTTAAAGGTTCTTCTATTGCTTTCAGTTTTAAATATCTAATTTCATTCTTTATTCATTCTCTTGATATTTCTTTCTTTTGTTTAGTTTCTTCTCTTTTGACCCATTGTGTTAAACAATTCTTGCAGAAGACAATTTGTCTTCGGTCATAAGGAATCCAAGTTTCCTTAACCCAGACTTGCCATGGTTTGCTATGTTGCAAAGGAAACTACCTAAAAGGCTAATGAAGGGCACTATTTGAGAAGTGTGACTGATTATAGGTTTAATTAGATCAGTCAAAATTTTTGGTGAATACTGTTCAGCAAAGTATTCTTTAGTAGAGAAAAATATGTTCTTGAAAAAATTTCTTATACAAAAATACAATCCTGTTACTTCTAAAATAAAAGTGCAGTAGTTCCAAGTACATAATTAATTGAGTTGGACATTTTCTACCATTTATAAAAATCACCATTGCTAAATATGCTGAATCTTTTCTTAATTATTCCTTCTAATATCTGACTATATTTGTATAATCATTTTTTATTTCATTCAGATCATGCATATCTATGTAAGGAAGATAAAGTGGAATAAATACTTATTTTATTGAAAACCACTACATAATTCTGGTATAGGATTTAATAATTTAATGACCATTTTTACATCAGATATCTTAGGAAATCCTTCTAACAGAACTCAATGATTTAAAGATAATTCATTGCTTCCAACCATGGAGTTGGGAAAATAATATAAAATAATAATACTGAATGTTGCCATTTTTAATAAGACAAATATGTTTAAACAATTTTCTCTTATTTTATGTTACACTTACTGTTTCATGAGTTATTTGGAATTAGTATTCCACTTGTAGTTCATTTTGTGATTCTTTTGTATAGCTATTTTTTGTAATTACAATTTTTTGTTTTTACAAATAGAACTTGCATAATATTAACTGTTTTATTTGACTTATGTTAATTTTCTAGTTTATTAATGATACAATTATTTTAATGTTTCCTAGTCCTCTTATACTTTTTCATTATGAGGTACAGAGGGAATATACAAAACAAAAAACATATATGCAGTAGTGCATGTAATAATAGTCAATGAAAATTAGATGTAATTACGGTCCTAGAGGGAGAACTAAATCAGAATGAGGCATAAGCCACAAACAAATACTGACATAAAGCTTTCCAAATATTGTGAAAGATAGTAATTCAGAAACTTAAGAAGCCTGGACTAACACTATTTGAGTGATATAAGCATTGGCACTTAGAATTTTCAGAGATGGTGCCCCAAATAGAAAGATACAAGACGAAATGCTAATGAAAATCAACTGGGAGAGAAATAGGTAAATGTGAAAAAGGAAATGTGTGCCTGACTGTATACAGAGTTATAACTGTAAAACAATAATCGAATATGTCAAAATATCAGCAGCCCAAATATATTTTATTTTCCTGCAATACTTAATTATCTCCATGTGTTTCTGGACTCAATATGTCAATATTTTAAGAATTAACAATTTAGGGAATTATGCATGTGATTGGTTATAGTTTTCTTCATTGTTTGTGACTTCATTGTGATATTCTGAACGGCTTTCGATTATTTTCTAGACTTTGCTGGATATCAAAGCTTTTACTAAAGCTTTTTAAAATTTTTCTTATAATTCTAATATAATATTCCTCCCACTGTATCTAATACCCTGGGCTATCTCCAATCTAATAATAAGAACTATTCCTCATCCACCCCCCTCAGTCCTGTTTGATGTTGTGGAGTTTATCATCCTCACTTCCTCTCTACCTCAAGCCACCACACCTGCTGGATCACGAGACTTACAGTCTTCTAGTTTTCATCTTCACCATGGCCTCCCAATCCCTAAAGAAAAAGAAGTAAAGGGGCATTATCTCACACTACACTACTTTCTTCCGGATGACACATTGTATTATGAAGCACCAAGTGCATACTATTCTTCAAGTGATGGTTAGAATAAAATCACCTTGCCTATCATTTTTTTTTTCAATGTATTTTCTCAAAACGTATATTCTTCTGGTCATATGCTCCGTTCAGTTCTGCTGTCCATACAATTTCCCTTGCTTCCTCTGTCACGATGCTCTCACACACACCCTGCCTCTCAAACTGTGGTGTTTTATCATCTGGAACTTCCCAGCAAACACCATCAGTAGTCTGCTTTATGTGTGAATCTCTTTCATGAATAATTTGTTGACATCTCAGTTTTAAATAAAGTTCATCTCTTCTTAAATACACCTCTTCTTGTGTAATTGAAAGCAGTTCATGTTTCTCAAACTATATTAAATGTTAGGTTACTTTCCTTTATTGTGGAAGAAATTTCCAAAACATACATTTTTTCCTTTTGTACAAGCTATTGCTACATAAAGACCTCTTCAGTACACATTATTAGATTTGCTGCCCTCTTTGACACTGTTCCTCGTTCACCTGCAACGTGTTGTTGAGTTTAACCACACGTTTTTATACCTCGGACATTTACTCCATTTTCAGCCTCTATGCCTCCTTTTCTGAGATCACCAACCAAGGACTCCTTCATCTCATCCCAATACTCCTCTCCTCCCGTTGGGATACTGAGAATTTATTTGTGATACTTACTCTTTTTATGTAGTTCATTTTTACAAAAGTTAAGGAGAATAATGGTGTAAATTGGGAGAAAATGAAGATAAAGAGATCAAGAGTATTTTCAGGTGAAGTATTTGATTCGAAGCTGTGGATGTAATTTGCACAGCTTTTTTTTTTTCCATTTCTGACATTGACATGATCTTTTCAGTGTACTCAATGCAATTGCTTGAAAAAAGTGATAGTGATGACTGGACATTAGGCTTGTTTTTGCTTTTGTGATGTTGCAGCATTTTCTTTACCCAGCTGTTTCTCGTTGTTGAAAATGTTCCTGTTTGGTGGGTTTTAAAGAACCTCTTTTCCCAAACCTCACTGAAGTTTATAGTTAATCTATACCCAACAATTTTTCCACGTTGACTGTGCTTTATAATTTAAAGAAATTGAAATGAAAGACTGAACAAAATTTGTGCATATAGCACATGTTTAAAATATTTATTGTTTGAAACATGTTTAAAATATTTATTGTTTGATGTATTACAGTTTTTTTCCATGTTATTAGCAGTGATATACCAAATAATTTAGAAATAAATTAAATACATCATAATCATGTTAAGAAAATGAAAGATAAGAGAGAAATGAAATAAAAGATAATATACCCAAGTGGTAAGAGTATTTAGTGAAACTTTCATATTTATATGCTATAAAGAAGTAAAATATGTGTATGCACTGCTACCTTGGGATCAACATATATGGAAAGTATTATTTATATATCCTTTCAAAATTAATTTTATCTATTAAGAAAATCTAGATTTGTTCAATTAGAAACTAATTACCACTTTAGATCATGGGTAAATTATTCACAAGACCACCAGTAATGTAGGATTTGGCATTTGTTGTCAAGTAATGGTATAAAAGCTCTTAGTCTAGTAATTAGGCTTATTAATTTCTTAATACATTCCTTTATATATATAAACTATATATATAACCTAATGTATAACATATTGATGCTTATTGTATCACCTTCTACACACATGAAGTCTTTAACTTATGTATGTAGATGAAAGTAAACCATATACCCTTTCAAGTTTTCACCTGTGATCAACTATTTTAAAATGTTTCCTTAATTTAAAAAGCATACACACAGCATAGTAAATAGAGAAGTTACATAAGAAATATTTTTTTAACTTTTTTTTTTTTTTAAGTAGAGTCCAAATAGCCAAGGCAATCCTAAACAAAAAAACAAAGGTGGAGGAATCAGACTACTTGACTTCAAACTATACTACAAGGCTACAGTAATCAAACAGCATGGTACTGATACCAAAATAGGGACACAGAACAATGCAACAGAATAGAGAACCCAGAGATAAGAACAAACACCTACAATTATCTTATCTTCGACAAACCTGACAAAAGCAATGGGGAAAAGATTCTCTATCCAATAAATGGTACTGGGATATAACTGGCTAGCTAAAGGCAGAAGATTGAAACTGGATCCCCTTCTTACACCACATACAAAAATTAACTCAAGATGAATTAAAGACTTAAATGTAAAATCCAAAACTATAAAAACCCGGGAAGATAACCTAGGCACTACCATTTAGGGCACAGGCAAACATTTCATGACTAAGTATTAATTTTATGTATACAATTATTCAACTTAATGTCATTCTTCACCTATTATGGGACTACAGGGATGAATGAACAATAGTCTTTGCTCTCTACAGGCCTAGAATAGACTGAATCACTGCTATTCTTAAGTTCCTTATATACAAAGTGCTACACAATAAATTCTCTTCTAAAAGTTCAATCAGAGTACTATGCAAATCTCAGCATAATAAGTTAATACAGAATATAGAAGAATCATGATCATTGTGTTATTAGTTGTGTCACAAGCAAACTTAATTTACAGTCACCAAGTGACCCTAAATGCATCAAAAGCATTTTCCTCTTTAAGAACTATTTAATAACTGCAGTGCTGTTTGGAGATCTATATTTAGCTAATACTGATAAGACATCATCTTAATTTTGATAACATGGGCATATAGTTGATAAATTCATATAACTTTTTAGAATCCAAGCTCTGCTAATACTTATCTCCATGTACTTGGACAAATCAACTTAATATTACCCTGATTTCTTCATTGGTAAATATGACTGTAAGTAGCAATTATTTTGTTTTGTACTTACATTCTAACAAAAGTCTTTTGCACATTAAAAATTTAAGTTTTAATTCTATATTAATTT
Organism: Plecturocebus donacophilus; assembly: GCA_004027715.1. NCBI lineage: Eukaryota > Metazoa > Chordata > Mammalia > Primates > Pitheciidae > Plecturocebus > Plecturocebus donacophilus. Next base: position 33,169 of record PVKP010002807.1, on the reverse strand, counting down.
ATATAATTTTTCATTTGTGTATTTGATTAATTGCATTGTATTTTATTACAAAGATTAACTTGAAGCTGCAGATCTGCTGTTTTTTAACTAGCTGCTTTATGTTCAAACATCTAAAGTAAATCTAACAATTTTTTAAGTACTTCTTTAATGATATCCTGAATTTCCATGTACATTTAAAAAATTCCTGTTTTTCAGTCTAGACATTTCTGCTTTTGATCATTTTAACTTTAAAAAATTTATTAATAAACTTTCTTTTATATATATTTTCTAAATATTATTACATATTTATTTTTCAATATAATATGTCAATACTATTTGTTAAGTTCCTCCTGAATTGGCTACTGCCATTTATTACTATAACCTTATTTATAAAGTATTAAAGAAAACATTAATATTTGAATAACATTTTGTATTCCAATTATAAAGGGAATTTTTAATACTCTTCCCAATCTATGCTTTTTTTTTTTTTACTATTTTACACATTTTGTTTTCTTTAGAGGCTTATTATTTCTTCAGAGACTTACTGGAGGCTATGTTTGTATACTAAATTTTATGTTTTATTTCTTTCTAGTGTTTGAATATTATTGTTTTTATGTTAGAGAGGAATTACAGTATTGATTATTTTTCTTAGATTAAAATCTAATAATCATTCTTCATGTTCTTATTGCTTTTATTTTACAAATAAGATGTCAAAAACACATGCGATATTATATCATAATGCAACAAGCAAGCACCTTCCTGACCCACAAGAGCCACCTAGTTTCACTCCTCCTAACAACAATATATTGTATATTTCAAAATAATTATAAGAGAAGATTCAAAATATTCCAAACACAGAAGCATTATAAATGTTCAAGGTGATGGAAATCCTAAGTACCCTGATTTGATCCTTACACATTGTATGTATGTATCAAAATACCACAAGTACCCTATAAATACGTACACATTTACAGATTGGCTAGTAAAGTAATAGACATTTCTTTTTTTCCAATGCTGGTTACTAAAAAATAAAGACTTAAAATGTTTTCCTTTCTTATAACTATATAACTTTGCACAGTCAGTAGATTTTATGAGAACAAGAGCACAGTCTTAGATTCCAGATGTGCAAAGAAGTTAGCCTGTTTGACTTTTCTCTCCTTAGACTTGACAAGATTTAAAATTTTATAAGTACATGCATATTTTTTACAATATGTATATCTTTAATCATCAGTTGGTCATAGAATTCAGTGGTCCGTTTTCTTTAGAAAACTTGTCATTGTCCAGTAGTGAAAACATTCCTTTAGATTGTTAGTTTGTTTATATTCTTTCTGCCCTTTTTTTCCTCTTCTAAAACATCTTTTATTTGCTTTTTACAATACCCTGGAATTATCTTAGGAGTTTTGCTTTGTGTTTTCAGGTATTTCTTTTGCTGGGTTTTCTGGTAAAATAATTTAAATCTCAGCGGTAACTATCGTAATTCCATCTATACATATATTTTGTTGGAAAATATTGGTTTTTAGTCAGAAAAAGATCAGTATTGTGCCATTTTATTACTGTTAAAATTATTATTTTTCTTGATGTTACTTTTTATTATTGTTATATTATTATTAAAGTTGTCTTATAGATATGTATATGTCATAACTATAATTCTCATTTAGTGTGGTATGGATCATCTCAATTGTTATTTTTTGTTATTTTCTGGTTCTTTGATAATATAATTTTTTGTATGAAACTTAGAATCAAATTATGTAACTTCAAGATTGAAAAATGTTATTTAATTGGGATAACAAAATGAACAAGCAGAATTAACTTTTTTGAGATTGATAATGTATTTAAAATATTAAGAATATTTTAATATACTTTGACATCTTTAAGGATGAGTTCAATATTTTATTCCAGTAAGTTTTTGCTCCAATTATATATTTTTATATTTCTTAGTAAGCTTATGTCTTAACATTTTATCTTGTGCCACAAACCTGAGTGTTGATGGTATACTGTTCAGGTTTATTTTGTCTAAAGTTAATTTAATGGAATCTTTAACTTTGGTCCTTTCTGATTCCTCAAACTTTTTATTCCACTCTTCAGAGCTCTGTCATATTTCCAAAATATTTCACAGAACATATAAACATAGATTTAAAAAGAGGATTTATATTCACATACTACTTGCAGTCACAGAACATATTTTCTAGTTTTGTTATGCATATTTTCTTATTCTTACTTTATTATGGGAATGGTTCCTCATATTTTGTCTACATAATTAGGAAAAAAATCTCCATTTGATTGCATCTATTTGTAAAGTTTTATATAAATATGTGACAGAATTAAGTTTTAGTAGCATAGGGTATTTATATTTATAAACCAACATCAGTGCTACTGGGTGAAGTGCATGTTAATGGAGCTTAATCAACAAATGCCCACAGCACACTGCCATTGGGATCACGCCATGATAACGATGGTTACCTCATGTTGGGTTCTAAACTTCAATACCATGAATCTTTAAAAATGCAGTTTTGGAGCAATATTAAAGGAAACGCATACTGCATCATTCTTAAAAATTTATTTCAAGACAATTCAATTTTCTAAAACTGCATTACAGTACTTTAGAGCCCAACTGTTGTTTTATTGAAAAAAAAAGTGATTAACTTGGAAATGGTTTCTCCATAACTGCATCTCCCTGTTCTTCATAGTGAATACAGCAATATAAGTATCACAGGAACTCTGCAGGGAGTCAAATAGCCACAGCAGGAAGTTTCCACCATTGAAATCAACAATTCTAGGACTAGAAAATTACAAGGGCCTGTTAATATTTTCTAGTTATCTGATGGTAAATATCTCATCTAAAAACATTTACTCATGCCTGTCACGTCTCAACCTAGCTATTACGTGTAGAGAAAAATATATCCATTTAAACCTGTATTCATTTTCTAAATAAATACATCATTATTCAATGTTTTGATTCATAGTTACTTGGAAATGTGTGATTTTTCTCTAAGGCTTAATGAAGATATTAAATGTGAACTCAGAAAAAATTATTAGTTTCATTTTTCATTTGAAATAATATTGACTACATATAGTACTATCAATACAATATTGATCACTGCACATAAGGCCAGTAGCCTCATTACAGAATAGCTATTTAGAAAGTAAGCCACTAAACTAGCAAATAGAATAATCATGAACATTATGTTGTGACTTATAACATTTTTCAATTTATAGAGATTAAAAAGCTAAATACAAAATTTGAAAAGACTTACAATGTATTGTATAACAAACATATACATGAAATATTATATAGTTTATAAATAACATGGGAAAAATCGGCAGGTTTGATTTAATAACAATGTATTATTTCTACCTGCAAAAATCACTGAAACAGTGGGAAAACAAATGTCAGGTTGGAAAATAAGTATAAACAACTCCTATGGCAGAGAAAAGATTAAGAATACTAAATATTAATAACTAAAATAAAACATCTACAATTTGATAAGAAAATTTATCCTAAAAATGTTATACTTAATATCACCACCCCTAAAATACCAGAATGTTCCCCATGCTATTTTCTAATTAATAAACACTTCCTTGCTAGAAAAAATAATTCCTTTTATTTTAACACCATAGATTATTACATGTGTTCATTATTCAATTTAATATCAATAAAATTACACAGTTAAGTACTCTTTTGTTTATCACATCTTTTGTTTGATATAGTTCTCTAAAACCCATCTATGCTGATGTATATATCTGTAGCTCATTATTTTAATGTATTACTTTGTACTAGCCATTATTTATTTATTAACAACATTCACAATTTATTTATTAAGAATATTCGGATGTTTTTATTCTAGGGCTTTTATGAATAAATACACTTTGAATATTCTTGTTTGTATCATTTTGTTGATATATGTATTCAGTTACCTTGGGTATATATACATAGGAGTAGAATTGCTAGATCTTGAGGTAGCTCCTTGTAGAAGTGAGAAGAAACTCCCTAAAGGTTTATAGTTGTACTGCATTTTATATTGAGTTATTTTATGGCATTTATATCTATATACACATATATTATGTATACACAAATACACATGTATTTTACATATTCATTTATTTATTTGAAACAGACTTTCACTCTCATGCCCAGGCTGGAGTGCAATTGCAGGATCTCTGCTCACGGCAACCTCCACATCCCAGGTTCAACTGATTCTGCTGCCTCAGCCTCCTGAGTAGCTGGGATTACAGGCATGCACCATGACACCTGGCTAATTTTTGTATTTTTAGTAGAAACGGGGTTTCTCCATGTTGGTCAGGCTGGTCTCAAACTCCCAACCTCAGTTGATCTGCCTGCTTCCACCTCCCAAAGTGCTAGAATTACCGGCGTGAGCCACCGCACCCGGCCTATTTATATATTTAATTGACCAAAAGTATATATTTCTCACATACGAGATGATGTTTTGAGATATGTATACACTGTGGAATGGGTAAGTTGAGCTCATTTACCTATGCATTACCTCATATATGTATCATTTTTGTGGTAAGAACACTGAAAATCTACTTTCTTAGCAATTTTTAAGAATACAATAAATTGTTATTAATTATAGTAACCATGTTCAATAGACCTATTGAACTTGAACTTATTCCTCCTATCTAACTGAAATTGTATGTCCTTTAACCAGCTTGTCCCCAACTCACCCTTCCCAGCTCCTGGTAACCATCATTTTACACTGTCTATGAACTCAGTGCTTTTAGATTCCTCATGCAAATGATATTATGTATTATTTGTCTTCCTGTGCTTTATTTCTTTCTCTTAACATGTCCTCCAGGTTCATCTATGTTGTTGCACCTGAAAGTGAAGGAAAGAATTTCCTTCGCTTTTAAAGCTGAATAGTATTTTATTGTGCCTGTATACCATCATTCATTCATTGATAGACATTTAAGTTAAGTTGATTCCATATGTTGGCTATTGTGAATAATGCTGCAATTTACATGGGAAGGCAGATATTTCTTTGACATACTGATTTCATTTCCTTTGGACATATATCCACTATTGGGATTTCTACATTGTATAGTCGTTCTACGTTTAACATTTGGGGAAACTGTCATACAGTTTTCCATAATGGCTGTACTAGTTTACATACCCACCAACTCTATGGAGCATTCTCTTTTCTCCACACCCTCTTCAATGCTTGTTATCATTCATCTTTTTCATATCAGCCATTCTAACAGGTATGAGGTGGTATTCTATCATAGTTTTAATGAGTATTTCTCTGGTGATTTAGTGATGCTGAGCATGTTTTTACATACCAGTTGCCCACTTTTATGTCATTCTTTGAGAAATGTCTATTCAGGTCCTATGTCCAAAAAGTGGTAACAATGGCTTTATTTGCAATAGTTGTAATTCAGAAACAACTGCCCATAAAATAGAATAGCTAAAAATATTGTGCTATATTTGTACATTGCATTATGATAGAGCTATGGAAAAGGACAAGCTGTTGTATGCATCCACAGATTTGGTGCAGACTGTCAGTGGTGGTTTGAGGGAAGGTCTGCTACTGAAGCTATCTGGCTGACTGGCCTGACAGCAAGAGGCACTTGAATCCTCAGGGCTTGCGCTGGAGACTTGATCCACTTGAGTGGGCCTATTGATTGAGTCTATAAATATCAGTTGGAGTTTGAGTTTTCAACTACACGACTAAAACTGTGTTGTTGGGAAAGACGAGGAACAGGCTTATGGCTGGGTCTACAGTGTCTGACATGGAGCTGGAGTAGGCCATGAGCTTGAGTCCACAGAGAATGGCCTGGCACTGGGGTGGGCCCAGAGCCTGAATTCATGGGAGCAGGCCTGGACTCTGAATTTGCAGGGGTTATCCTAATGCTCAGTCTTTAGGGCCAGCCTGGAACCAGGATCTACTTGTGAAGCTGGACTTGGCTCTGTTAGAGCATGCCTGGACTCTGTGTCCTCTGCAGACTGAAACCACAGGGACTGATTGGAGCCTGGATCAAGCTTATTTCTGAGGAAAGCATAAAACATGTATTCACAGTAGCTGTTCTAGAGCTGAGATTGCAGGTGCTGGACTGGTACTTGGAGCCACAGAGGATTACCTGGACCCCAGGGCTCCGGTTATAAGCCTAGAACTTGAGTATGCAGGTGCTGGCCTAGAGACTGAGACTGCAAGCACTGTCCTGTGTCTGGGGCCATGGATGCTGGTCTGAAACCTGGGCTCATGGGACCAAGTGCAGCAATGAGGTGTACTGGGACAGGCCTGGACTCTGGGTCTGCTGGATTGTAAGGCCATAGGAACTAGCCTGGCATAGTGCAGGCCTGGAATTTGTATTTGCAGCTGTCAGCTAGCTACAGGCGTCATCTCCAGTTTCAGGCTGGACTAAAAGATGTTTCACAGATGCTAGCTTGACAACTAAGTCTGCATGGGCTCAGCTAGTGCTGTATGAGCCTGAAGTCTGGGGATATGGAGGCCAACCATGTGCTGGAGATGGTCTGGAAGTATACTTGTCCTTGTGGTTTTATAACGGGCCCGCTACTCACCCAAGGGCCACTGGGAATATCCTGGGCCTCAGGCTGCACTGAAGCCTAATTATGTGGGGGTTGTCCTCACACAGGGACCTAGTCAGAAGCCTGGGACCTCTTGGGTCAGCCTGGATGGGTAGGTCCAGAGACTAAGTCAGTTATGCAGCTATAGAGCCTGCATAGTTTATAGCATCACTATTCCTATATTCTTACATTATCCTAATTTCTAAGGGGAGGAATCTCTGGTGTCTCCTCTGAGTTTTTTGCGAATTAATAAAGTCTATCCACTCTGGTTATGCCAGAATTTCAGCATTTAGAGAAATTCAGTAGCTCTTCCACTTTAATTTTTTTAGAAGTCAATTGAAACCTCACCAGCACATGTGTTGTCCAACTCTTAGCCAAATAAGCCCTGGGAACCCCAACACACACACACACACACACACACACACACACACACACACATGCACACACACACAGACTTCTGGGACCCAATTATGAACAGCTCCCTCCTCTCCAGAATGCTGCTCTGCAAATTTCAGTTGCTTCAGCAGACCCATCTGCTTGTTGCCTTTTTCACCCAGTGCTCAGATTGGTCTCTTCATCCTGTGACACTCTCAGGAAATAATCAAAAGTTAGAGAGCCTGTATTAGCTCAGTGTCTGCCTTGTCTCTTGATTTAACTTGTGTTACTGATTTTTGTTGTTGTCGTTGTTGTTGTTGTTGTTGTTGTTGTTGTTGAAGAGAACTTTCTTACTCAAGGTCATGCCTCCTTCAGAGACTTTCAATTACTTTTCTCTATGCTGTGGGCTTGTGGATTTCCCACTACTCACCCCAGGGAGACAATTATGAAATGTTATTACATCATTAAGCTCCCCACAGAAAAAACTGATCACCCCAGTTCAACATCTCTTCTTATTCAATCCTGCCTCCTTTCTGTTCTCTCATAAGTCATTTTCCCAAGAGCACTCTACTATATTTCTTACATGCCAATATCCTGGGAAACACTTCTGTGACAAGTACTTCCCAAAAATAATTCTTGTAAAGAATAAATAATGCATGTAAGTACACACACTATCTAAGTTCATAAAATACTCTCAATCATTACCTTTCACAATTATCATTGAATTTTTATTACTTGAAATGTAAGTCAGCTTTCACTTATGGACTATGTTAGTTTTTAAATGCAGAAAACTTTGACTGCATCTTTGAGCATTATTCATTTGATTTAGATGCTTTACTGTTTTAGATTAAAATGTTCAGGTTAAATGTATTTTTTAAAAAATAAAAATAAGGTAATATGTTAAGAGTTATTCTTTCAAAACAAAAGTAATTCATTTGTGCTGTGATATAAATGCTGTCAATTTATTAGTAAATAAATAGTTCCATCAAGAAAAGCAAAACCATATACTCAAATATAAACCTCTTGATATTAGAGGCATATATATATATGCATATGTATATATATATATTTCAATGAATACAGAGTTTTGCCAATTTTTTGTATAAAATACCCTTCTCTCCTCGATGTCTTTAATAGACTTTTTATTTGTATTTCTATAAAGGAGTCCGTGAAATGTATAAAGAAAACAGCTTTACTTTTGCCATAGTTCTGCAGGTGGTACAAGCATGGCACCAGTATCTGCTTGTCTTTTGGTGAGTCCTCAGAAGCTTACAATCATGGTGAAGGCAAAGGAAGAGCTGGCATATCACATGGCAATAGAGGAAGCAAGAGAGAGAGAATATGGTGTCAGGCTCCTTTAAACAACCAGCTTTCACTTAAATGAACAATTTAAGAACTCACTTATTACCATGAGGATAGCACAAAGCCATTCATTAGAGATATGCTCCCATGACACAAACACCTCCCACTAGGCCCATCTCTAACACTGGAAGTAACATTTCAACATAAGATTTGGAGAACATAAAATATCCAAACCATATCATACTTCTCCTATAGGAAGTAGTCAATAAATGTAAATTTCTTTTCTCCTTAATCATCAATTATGCTATATGACTTTGCTACTGCTTAAAATGTTCTCCTTGAAGATTATAAACCAATCTATTATTGGTAGCCTTCAGGATTCCACTTAAGTCTCTTTTCTCTCCAAGAAAAAATTTTAGACTAATCTTAATGTAGGCAGATATTTATTCCATAATCTCACCAGCATTTTTTACTTTATTGTCTCTTTTCCTACTTAATCTATAGGATTCTCAATTTCTTTCTCAATCAAATGAATATTGTCTCCTCATAGAATCTTCCATCTCTAAACATTGAGGGTTCTTCTTCCCCAATAGTAAGAAATTATATTATGAATATTTTTAGGAGAATTTCATACCATGTTGTTGGCTGTGAGTTATTCGGCAAGTGACAGTGCAGTGCTAATTAGATTAAGTTACAAATTGTTTGAGTCCCAGTCAATTGTTCTTTGCCATAGGCATTGACTACACCATCAACCAAGGCTAAATTGATGACAAAAATAAATATTTTGTTTATTAAGAAATGTGGGGCTCTGCACAATGACTCCTTCCTATAATCCTAGCCTTTTGGAAGGCTGAGGCAGGAAGATCTCTTTAGCCAAGGAGGTCGAGGCTACAGTGAGCCATGTTCATACCACTGCACTTCAGCCTGGGTGACAGAGTGGCACCCTGTGTGATAAAACAAAAACAAAAGCAAAACAAAGAAACAGCAAATATGAGAGAGAGAGAGAAGAGAACTTACTAAGAAAATCTAAAATACAAATTAAAAAATGCAAAGACATATAAGGCACATTAATAGTTTCATGTGTTTTTTAAATCAGTTTTGTTCATCTTTCACTAACACTGTATTCGTGATTTCTAAAATAATGTGAAACACAAATCATATATACTCTTTCATTTTTAGTATGTATGCATTTTATTTAGTTAAATAGTCAAATATTTCAGTTAAAATCTTTGGGGAACTATACAACTACAATGACCTTTTCAGAGTTAAAGAAAAATTATGTAGATGTATTCCTTCACTAGTTTTTGAAAAAAAAAATAGAAGCAAAGTGAGCTGTTTGTATTCATAATTTGATATTTACAAAATAACTCTCTTGTCCCCTTTCAGGAGGATCTTGGGAAAAGCTTCAGGATGATCAAATCTTTGGAAAGAGAGAGGGTCAAAATGACATTTCCTTGAGGCCTAAAGCTGAGGAGTCCAGAGGCTCACTTCTATATTGAAAATCTTCAAATACCTGTGAGTTGGCTGAAGTTCAATAATTCCAATGAGATTTTTCCAGTAAATGTGTCATATTCATTTGTTAGTTTAGATAAACAACCTCTTCTTCATATCTTTGGTAAAAGAAATGTGGAACTATAGGGAAATAATAACAGTATTCTGCTGCCCTGGATGTTAGCCCAGAATGAGAGTGCAGGTCAAGATATATTGAGAAAATATCACAGGTGCTTTTCTGGAATACTAATTATTTTTATTGTGTTATAACTTACAAACAATAAAGTTTACAAACATTATGTGCACAGTTGAAAGTTTTTATGTTTGTATATATGTGCAACCATTCCTTCAATGAAGATATAGAACATTTCCAGCACCAAAAGGTTCCCAAACAGTAAATTTCACAAGAATAATATTTCTTCTGACTTTTCCCATAGATTACATTAGTCTGTATTTGAGCTTAGTATAATTGAAATTACAAATTAAAAATTCATTCATAAATTGTTTCCATAAAAATTGTATATGATATTCATCTATGCTTCATACAATAGTTTGTTCTTTTACATTGCTCTGTAATAATGCAACGAACAAAAACATATCACAATATTTTTACCTATTCTATGAGAGGCAGTTGTTTCTGAATTGTTACTATCACAAAAAAGGCATTATTAATATTTTTGATTTTTAAGAGTGAATATAAGCATTCATTTCTGATCCAGGTAAGAAATTGCTGAGTTATACACAGACTCAACTTTAGTAAGTAAAGTCCACCAATATTTCAAAGCAATTCTACTATTTTGCATTTCCAGTAGAATTGTAAGAGAATTTCAGTTGCTCTTATCATCACTAACACTTGGATTTTAAATTCTTCTTCATTTTAACCATTGTAATGAGTATTTAATTCTTTCTCATTGAATTTAGTTTGTATTATTCTGAAGTTTATTTTGTTGTTGCTAATGTATACAATGTACAATTGATTTTTATATATTGACTTTGATTTTATCAACCATGTTAAAGTCACTTATTCTAATAATTTATAGAAACTTAGTATTTTCTAGCTACGCAATCATTGTTAGCAAACAATAAACACATATTTCTTCTTCTCTAATCTTGTTATACCTGTATTAGTCTATTTTCATGTTGCTGATAAAGAAATACCTGAGACTGGGCAAATTACAAAAGAAAAAGGTTTAATGGACTTACAGTTCCATGTGGCTGGAGAGGCCTCACAATCATGGTAGCAGGTGAAAGCATGGCTACCATGGCAGCAGACAAGAGAAGAGAGCTTATAAAGGGAAACTCCTATTTTTAAAATTATCAGATCTCAAAGACTTATTCACTGTCAGGAGAACAGCATAGGAAAGAATTGCCCTCGTGATTCAATTACCTCCCAGTAAGCCCCTCCCATAATACATGGGAATTCAAGATGAGATTTGTGTGAGAACATAGCCATATCATATCATTCAGCCCCTGGCCCCTCCCAAACCTCATATCCTCACATTTCAAAACCCATCAGGCCTTCCCAACAGTCCACCAAAGTCTTAACACATTTCAACCTTAACTCAAAGAACACAGTTCAAAAATCTCATTTGAGACAAGGCAAGTCTCTTTTACCTGTGAGCCTGTAAAACTGAAAGAAGGTTAGTTATTTCCTTGATACAATGAAGGTATAGACATTGGGTAAGTACAGCCATTCCAAACAAGAGGAATTGGCCAAAATGAAAGGCTACAGGCCCCATGCAAGTCCATAACTCAGCAGGGAAGTCAAATCTTAAAGTTCCAAAATGGTATCGTTTGACTCTGTGTATCACATCCAGGTCATGCTGATGCAAGAAGAGGTGAGTTCTCAAGGTCTTGGACACCTCTGCCCTTGTGGCTTTGCAGGGTAGAGACTCCCTCCCAACTGATTTCGCAGGCTGATGTTGAGTGTCTACAGCTTTTTCAGGCACACAGTGCAAGTTATTGGTGGATCTACCACTCCTGGGTCTAGAGGACAGTGGCCCTCTTCTCACAGGTCCACCAGACGGTGCCACAGTAGGGACTCTGTGTGTGGGGACTCCAATCCCACATTTCCCTTCCACACTGCCCTAGCAGAGGTTCTCCATGAGAGCCCCATCCTGGCAGCAAACTTCTGCCTAAACATCCAGGCATTTCCATACAAACTCTGAAATCTAGGTGGAGGTTCCCAAAACTAAATTCTTGACCTTTGTGCACCTGCAGGTTCCACATTTATGGAAGCTATCATGGCTTGAGGTTTGTACCCTCTGAAGCCTCCACCTCTCCTGACACAGTCTCCCAAGTACGTGGGATTACAGTCATGCACCTTCACATCTGGCTAATTTTTAACTTTTTTTTTCTTTAGTAAAGATAGGGTTTCACCATATTGGTCATGCTGATCTTGAACTCCTGACCTTAGGTCATCCACATTCCTTGGCCTTCCAAAGTGCTAGTATTACAAGCATGAGCCACTGTGCCTGGCCAAAAACTCCCCTTTTAAAACCCATCAGATCTCGTGAGACTTATTCACTATCAGGAGAACAGTATGGTATATACTTGCTTCCATGATCCACTTACCTCCCATTGGGTCTTTCCTATAACACTTGAAAATTTAAGATGAGCTTTGGGTGCAGACACAGCCAAACAATATCACCACCCTTCTCTCTTTTTGTGCTATTCATCTTTCTTGAATCAGCTAAGATGTTAAATAAATAAATGTTGAATATGAATATAGTAGATCTTATTTCTGTTCATTATGTGTTGGTTTTTGCTGAGTGTCTTATAGTCTCACTGAGCATATGTGTGCACAAGTTAGGAGACAACTAATGGCTCCAGAAGAATCTGAAGGCTGTTTTGGAGCTTACTTCTCTGTGCTTTCTTCCTCTCTCAGTTTCATCAAGTTGAATTCATTGTGATTATCTGAAATGCTAACCTGTGTTTTCCCTATCAAATTGGCAAGCTATATTTAAGGTAATACTACATTTTGGTAAATACATTGTATGACTCCTCCATAATTGACTGGTAAGGTTACAATTTGGCATTCTCTTTCTGGAGTCAAATTGAAAATGTGAATAAAAAGGCTAAGTTTATTCCTATCTGATAAGCTATAAATTCAATTTCTAGAACTTCACCCTATGAAAATGAGAATGATCAGAAATATGGGTAATCATTTATGTAATAAGACTTCATAAAGGTGATATTTATCATGTTAAAAATAAATGCACATTAAATATCTAGATGAGAGAGAAATAGCAAAATTATGATACATCCTCTAATTCCAACATTTTGCAAAGTAATATGCATCTATTGATTTTATTTGATTAATCAAACTTCCTCTATTTCATTCTTGTAGATGTACCATTATCTATTTCTGGGATCTCCTTTTGTCCAGGAGAAGCTCTTTCTACTTAAATGGCTTTCTCTTTCCAACAGTAATTTGTAGAGCAATGGGAAGGGACTCAACGTGAACCAATAGTTTCCCAATATATCTGGAACTGGTGGCAGGCAAAAGAGGAATAAGAAAACCTTTTTTTTTTTTTTTGGTAGGCGGTAGATAAATTGTGTAAATAAGGATTTCAAAGCTTATTGAAACATGTCCTCTACTCAGGCAAAAGAGGGCTCAATGCTTAAATTTCCAGAGGGCAACAGGAGAATATCAAGCCAAATACAGGATCCTTCTGAGCAGAGGCCTGTGCAGCTGCAAAATTCTCATGCCCATGACACTAGTCCTGCTTCTGTCATTTTGAGATGAACTGTCAATGGAAAAATTTATAATCAATTTACAGAGACATGTAAATATTATTAGTGGTTTAGAGATTCTTGGTATAGATGGCCAAACTAGAGTCCTGCCTTTCCAAGAAAATTGAGCAAATTCATTTATTTTTACCTGAGGTAGTTACATTTCTGCTAATTGCAACTAAAAGAATCTGAGTATTGCACATTATGTTTGGAAAGAGATTAAAATAACCTGGAGAATTGCTAATAACTTAATCTTCAGTAAAAAGAGTGAGCAAACATATTCATTCAACAGATATTATTGAGTGTCTCATGTCTCTGACTCTGTTCTACGTGTTGAGGATATAAAAACAACAAACAAAATTCTAGCCTTTCATATTCTAGTATGGGAAGTTAGATAATGAATATATAAGTATGCAGTATGTAAGATGATAATACATTTTATGGAGAAATATTAAATAAAAATAAAATATAAAAGGGCAGGTTGATAATTGTAAGAATTTTATATACTCCTTACATTTGTATTCTTTTAGTTTATTCAAAAAGTATTTAATGAGTGCTTAAGTGGTAAGTTAATTATATACAGACATAGAGGCATAAAGCAACAAGTATATTAACCGAATTGATAGTTTATTATGACTATCATAGCTACAATGTTCAACATTTGAGGTAGACACTAGTGTATGTACGTATTTGTGTCTTGTACAACAGAATATAGATTTTTATTAAAGAACATATAGAAAGCAAAAAGGGAAGACAATTTAGAAGGCAAGAGCTCAAATACTGAAAACTGGAACAAGAGCAAGTTAGTTAAAAAGTATGAACAAAATGAAATGAATAATTCAATAAAGAGTCAACCTGGCATTTAACATTTAAAATGACTTGGATAAAGATCCCAACTCTGCCACTTTTCACTACTTGGCTTTCAGAATGTATTTATGTCTAAACAGTAGTTAGTGAGATAGATATTCTGTTCAAAATCAAAGTATATAATTTAGAAATATGGAAGATAGAAATAACATATTTTATATATATAGCAACCTGTCAACCTTATTAAATCTAAGATTGATTCAGGCATGATATTTGTATCCTGTCTTCACTTTTTCTGAGTTAGTATAACTTTAAACTGACTACAAAATTTCTTTAAAAATCAATCTCCTCATCTGTAAAATGAAAACTAAAATAATAGTTTCCACATAAAGTTGTTTGAAATAATGTTGACCTGAAATGTGTTTAAGACACTTTTTGTTGTTACTGACACATAATAAACAGAATAACTATTATCAATTGTGTCTTCTTCTGAGAAGAAGACCACTATCAATTGTACCATTAATATTATCATAAATCACTTATAATAGTTCAGCTTCTATACTCTCCATTTTATGTCACTATGACATTTTCAAAAAAACCATGTAGGACATGTAATATATTTCTGTGTTACAAATGAATACAGTGGAGTAAAGAAATAATTTGGCAAAGGTCTAATTAGGAAGTGGTGGAACCAAAAATTTTATTTACTTGTACAACCAACCTTTTTCAAAGTATTTTCTGCTATACTATAAATATATCAAATGATTAGTTGAGACAGTTCTGATTTCAAAATTATTTCAAGTTTCTCTAAAATTGACTTAAAACTTTAGATTTTGCTTAGTCATTGTTACTTTAAAAATACACTCATCATGTCCATAGTTCATGTGAAAAATAGAGTTACATATTGTGTATGTGGGATTAGTAATGTACATGTTAAAATAAATCTTGCATAGATATACTGTAATAAATATATATTCCTTTAGCTACTATGACTTGGGTTTATCTTTTTAAAACATATATATGAAAATTATCATTATTTTCACATTCAAGCTGTGCACTCTAGATCACAATTAACCAATTTAACAGTTTGCTCTGTGACTCAGACTAATGCAATTCCTATTTATAATGCAGCAGCAGGAATAATAATTTTGAAACCCCCATAAAATAAATGCTTTCAATAGCTATCAAACAAAAGTAACATAAAAAACAGCTCATTAAAAAGTTCTGTTTGAACAGTGCAATATCACATTTTTCCCAGCAAAATGTCCTTTAGGGCTGAGTAATGCACACCAATCCTGAATTTTTATTTGGAGAAGTATCATCCAACAGACTGCTAAATGGCTGCAATAATAATATATTTCACAAAAACTACCTAATGTCTTAGCAAATCTTACTGCCACTTTTATTTCTAATAAAATAAATGTTTTCCAAATTTTTTAAAAATTTAAAACAAAGTTTTAAAAGGTCAATTAAAAATCATAATTTAATCTCTTTTGAATATGAATCTAAATTTCCCATTATTGTTAAACAACTATATTCCAAAAAGACTTTTAAAGTTACAAAACATTGTAACTTCAGAGATTTCATTATTTTATGTCTATATGCAATTATTCTCACTGTGTACCATCAGTTCTTTACAATGGTTTTCTACTGTTTTCTCTTTTCATTCCCACTACAACCATTTAATGTACTTCATTTACAGTCTACAAAACAATTCCCATTTTGTCACTAGTCTCTTCCCCTTTCAATCTATTATCTATATAACTGTCAGTTTAAACTTCTTGATTTATATATCTTTGTCACATCACTTCTCAATTTAAGCTTGCACAGGCCAGGCACAGTGGCTTGTGTCAGTAATCCCAGCACTCTGGGAGGCTGAGGTGGTTGAATTGCTTGAGACTAGGAGTTTGTCACCAGCCTGGACAACATGGAAAAAACCTCGTCTTTACAAAAATTAACGAAGATTAGCCAGGCACAGTGACATGTACTAGTAGTCTCAGCTACTCAGGAGACTTAGGTGGGAGAATTGGTTGAACCTCCAAGTTGCAGGGAGCTGTGATTACAGCACTGCACTCCAGCCTGGATGACAGAAGGTGAGCTGCCTATAAAAATAAAAAGAAAGAAAGAAAAACAACTTACACACTACCTAAAAGATGAAGCTGGAAATTTTGAACCTAGCATTTAAGCCCAAAATATTCTTTACCTACTTTGAATTACAAAAAAAAAAAAAAAAACTGATATGAGAAAAATTAATTCAGTAATGGTTTTCTTAAAGGCTTTGTTATTCCTAATCTTCACATTATTTTTATTGCTTTTACCACTTATGCAGGGAAATATCAAAAGCTGATTTGTTTACCACTCTCTACCAAGCACCTACATCATGTGAGACAAAATATGTCTTTAAAAATATTTTAGAATACTAGAAGGAGTAGGACTAATGCTCTCAAGAAGAAACATGTCTTTCCATTAGTGAGAATCAAGTTGAAATCCCACAATCCTGTGTGCTGTCAGTCCTCAGACTTTCTAACAATATCTGCCTTGTTGGAATGATATAATTTGGTTGTGTCTTCACCCAAATCTCACCTTGAATTGTTGTTCCCATAATTCCCACATATCATGGGAGGGTCCAGGTGGGAGGAAATTTAAATTTTGGGGTGGTTACACTCATGCTTTTCTCGTGATTGTGAGTTCTCATGAGATCTGATGGTTTTATAAAGGGCTTTTTCCCTTTTTGCCTGGCACTTCTCCTTGTTGCTACCAAGTGAAGGACATGTTCGCTTCCCTTTCCACTATGACATAAGTTTCTTGAGACCTCTGCAGCCATGCTGAACTGTGAGTCAACTAAACCTCTTTCTTTTATAAATTACAGTCTTGGATATGTCTTTATTAGCATTGACAAAATAGACTAATACAGTAAATTGGTACAGGGTGTGGGACACTGCTATTATGACACTTGAAAACATGGAAGCAACTTTGGAACTGAGTAACAAACAGCGATTGGAACAGTTCAGAGGTCACAGCAGAAGATAGAAACATGTGGGAGAGTTTGAAACTTCCTAGAGACTTGTTGAATGGCTTTGAGCAAAATGCTTACAGTGATATGGACAATAAAGTCCAGGCTGAGGTGGTCTCAGATGGAGATGAAGAACTTGTTGGGAACTGGAGTTGTGGAACTTTGAACTTGAGAAATATGATTTAAGATATCTGGTAGAAGAAATTTCTAAGCAAGAAAGCATTCAAAATGAAGCAGATAATAAAATTTGAAAATTTTGCAGCTTGATGAAGCAATGGAAAAGAAAATAACATTTTTTTTCTGGGGAGAAATTTCAGCTGGTTCCATAAATTTGCATAAGCAACAGGGAGCTGAATGTTAATCACCAAGACAATGGAGAAAATCTCTCCTTATGGCATATCAGAGACCTTTGTGGCAGCTCCTCCCATCACAGACCCAGAGACCAACGAAGGAAATGGTTTCATGGGTTGAGTCCTTTCTCATGCTGCTAATAAAGACATACCCAGGAGACTGGGTAATTTATAAAGGAAAGAGGTTTAATTGACTCACAGTTCAACACAGCTGGATAGGACTCAGGAAACTTACAATTATAACAGAATATGAAGCAAGCACATCCTTCTTCACATGGTGGCAACAAGGAGAAGTACTGAGCAAAACCTGGAAAAGACCCTTTTAAAACCATTAGATCTATTGATAACTCACTCACTATCATGAGAACAGCATTAAGGTAACTGCCCCCATGATTAAATTACCTTCCACTGAGTCCCTCCCAGGACACATAGGGGTGATGGGAACTACAATTCAAGATCAGATTTGGGTGTGGACACAGCCAAACCGTATCAAAGATCATCAGTTTTAATCTTTGTCCTCCATTTATGTTCTCTTACAAGAACCTCCCAGAGGACAGGCACGGTAGCTGATGTCCGTAATCCCAACACTTTGTGAGGCTGAGTTGGGTGGGTCATCTGAGGTCCGGGGTTCAAAAACCCACCTGGCAACATGGTAAAACCCCACTTCTACTAAAAATACAAAAATTAGCTGGGCGTGTTTGAGCATGCCTGTAATTCTAACTATTTGGAAAACTGAGGCAGGAGAATTGCTTGAACCTGAGAGGTGGAGGTTGCGGTGAACTGAGATCATGCCATTGCACTCCAGCCTGGGCAACAAAAGTTTAAATTCATCTCAAAAAAAAAAGAATCCCTCCAGAACTTAGAACTTACAGGCATCTTCTACCCACCTCTAATCTTTTTTTTTGCACTTATTTTTTGTCACAGTGAGCCTTAAACTTTCCTACTTTGCCATTCAGAATTAAGGTTTTAGTCTAAAATAAGAGTCCTTATATCTCAAATCATTCTAGGAATGTTATTTCCTTTCCTCCTCCAACCTAACAGTATTTACGCTAATGACATTAAGTGCTCTTTGTAGACTACCAAGGCCACTTTTTTCTGCCACAATATGCATTCCAGTAGCACAAAGCAGATCAATATGTCCTACCTGTCTTCATTGTTCCATCAATTCCATGTTCCATTTCTCCTGCCTTAAATAACTCAGCTTATATCTTGTATTACCAAATTGTATCACCTAATATTAATTTTTTTGTGTACTTTGGGCTCTGGGGTACATGTGCACATCCTTCATCCTGTAGGATTGTTGCATAGGTATATACATGCCATGGTGGTTTGCTATCTCCATCCTCACCAACCCTGTCGCCTACATCAGGCATTTCTCCTGGGGTTATCCCTTCCACTCCTCCCTGCCCCCTGCTGTCCCTCCCCTCTCCTCCCCTCCACTCCCCCACCCAGCCCACTGAGTGTTGTTCTCTTCCCTGTGCCAAATGTTCTCATTGTTCATCACCTGCCTATGAGTGAGAACATGTGGTGTTTGGTTTTTCTGTTCTTCTGTCAGTTTGCTGAGAATGATGGTTTCTAGATTCATCCATGTCTCTACAAAGGACACGAACTCACTGTTTTTTATGGCTGCATGGTATTCCATGGTGATATGTGTCATCTACCTCTCCTTAGAACACCCCTCTACCTTTCATTACTCTAGGTATTAGAACATTGCCACTCTCCTCCACATTATTTCTGTTGTCATATGTTGTGATTCAACATCCATAAAGATAATACTTCCAGAATCCAGCCTCTCAATTCTAGACCTCCTCTCCTCTAATAATGGTGTGTTCCACTTTACCTGAGACCCCCTTACTTGTGGTTAGATACTCAAATTGGCTATTATTATAGAGGTTAATGTTTCCACAGTCTCAGTTTCAAGCATCCTACTCTCTGATTGCTTTCAACTCTATCCAATTTTCTCTAATATCTCAACTATAGTAAATATTAAAGCTCAATATGTTTGCCCATCATATTTTCCTTGACCCTAACCGCTACATTTTCTTACATTCCTCCTTTTGAGTATACAGGATATATACGTGGGAGTAATTAATGTAATAATTAATAATGTTTTAAAGGCAAAAAATTAAAATTCAGATGCCAGAATGCAGTCAGAATTTTATTGACTCTCTCTCTTTCCATTTCTTTCCCTTTTCTCTCTATCTGTATAACACATATATGAAAATGTGTATATGTATATGTACACATATGCATACATAGATATATAATTCCTAGCACAAAATGTATACCCACACAACAGATAGTGAAAAAGGAATTTCAACAATATAACTGACAAAAGATTATCATTATGAATATATAATTTATCCAAAATAATAAGAGAAAGCACAATATTTTGTCTTGCAAGCACTACACTAAAATGATTAGGAGCGTAGGTCTAGGGTTTAGATTTCGTATTCTAGTCAAAATCTGCCATTTGCTATATATTGTTGCTTTAGAAATCTGTTTAAAGTTTCTTACCCTCAATTATCTTTAAACTTTCTTAACCTCAATTTCTAATGATGATAATTGTACTTACTTAATGGAACCTTTCAAGACACTGTGCCAAATAGATAGTGCATGGTAATGGGTAACCACTCATTAAATATTTCTTCTACCATTACTAAAATAAATAACTTTACATAAATATTGAAATAAAAGAATTAGCAATTTTTCTATAAGATATATATATATATATATATATATATATATATTCATCAATTTATTTTATTTTCCTTAATGGAAGCATTTAATTATAAAGAGATTAAGTATTGTTTATTTTTTACCCTATTGATGAGTGTCAAGATAGATTTCAATTATATCCTGTCACAAGTAATGGCATACATGTTTCCTAACGTGTGAAAGATTGTCAGATTTTTATTTTTTGCAATAAAATTACTGGGCAGTATAAATTGTACATGTTTACATTTATTCAGTATTAGCAATACTATATCCAAAATGTAGGTACTAACTTCTATCAGCAACACAAACATCTTCTTGCTCTATATATTAATAAATATTTTGTATTGTTGGGCTTTAAAATCACTGATAGTTATATACAAGTGAATTTTTACCACATTCAACTTTTAATTTCTAACTTTTTAAATCATAATTTTGAGCTTTTTATGGAATATATATAATATTGGTTTAGATTAATCTTCCCTGAATTGCCTGTTTATAATTTTTACATAATGATCTATTATCTTTTTATTGTTTTTTATTTACCAAGTTTGAAGCCTAGTCAAGAAGAGGGTTCAGAGAAGCTTGACTGAAGTTTGATGAAGAAAGTCTTTGTCAGTAGGAGGCCTTTGACTCTCAAGGAAGCTGTCAAAAGCTTCGTCTAACTTCTCTTTCACTCTACTTTCTTCTAGGAAAGAAGTGACCCAACAATTTGATTTAATGTTTATGAGTTTCTGTTGTGTTCCTCATTGCAGTCTCATAATTTTTTACTGCCTTGTTAGCTATTTTGCTTTCAAGTAATTATTTTGCACTGCGTAGGCTTTCTATTGGTTTTCAGAAGAGCATACCCACCAGTGTTCATTTTTGTAAGGCTAACGGGAATGATGGGAGTAGACGTAAAAAGTAAGGTAAAGCAAAGAACCACTCAAGAGAATAGCATAGAGAGTCCCTTTTAGGAATAAAAGTTGGGTATAGTCAAATAAAATCCTTACCCCCTTGCAGAAAGCCCTTATAAAACTACCCAGCAAGATCCCAGAATTGCTATGAATAATGAATGTGGTATAACTTCCATGTTACTCTTTCTGAATGGGAGTGGGACTGGAAGGGTGTAACTTAGATTTTTCCTCTTCAGCCATTATGTATTGGTATGCAAAGCATTGGTAGTTTGTCACTTTATTGCAAATTCACTGCATTAGAAATGTTCATATATGGATGTATGAGAATTCTGCACACGACTCGGAAAGTCTGGACTTGAAGTCTAATGCTATGATGTGTGGTGCTTTGGATTAGCTCTCTCATTAAGAGGGCAAGTGTGTTTGTGTGAAGAACAACCAAATCTTTACTGATATGAAAAATAACTATAATAGTAATTAAAATTATTTGTAAATATTCCCATTTTTTTCTCTCCAAGCCTGGTAATATTGAACATCTTTGTATTCATTAAAGTTTACTGTCGTAAGACTTGTTTTAACCAAAGTGAGTTTAAGATTTTTGAGACTGTCCAAAATAGTGGAAATAGCAGAGTACAGACTCTAAAAATTATCTTCTCTATTAACCAAGAAATCTGACTCACCCCACCAAAATAAAAAAAAAATCAGACATTTTTTAGGACTCTGGATATTTACTAAAGGCTTGCAGGAACCTAAAGATAGTTGTATATTGGTACAAATAGTGAGCTTTGTTGTGTCTTAAATTGCCCTGGTCCCATCCCCCGACCCCAGCTCTTCAGTAGCCTTAAAAGTATTTGGAAATAGAAATTCCATTTGACCCAGCAATCCTATTACTGGGTATATTCCCAAAGGATTATAAATCGTTCTATTTTAAAGACACATGCATATGTATGTTCATTGTGACACTGTTTACGATAGCAAAGAACTAGAACCAATCCAAATGCCCATCAATTGAGACTGGACAAGGAAAATGTGGCACATATACACCATGGAATACTATGCAGCCATAAAAAAAGATGTGTTTGTGTTATTTGTAGGGACATGGATGAATCTGGAAACCATCATTCTCAACAAACTGATGTAAGAACAGAAAATCAAACACCGCATGTTCTTCACTCATAGGAAGATGTTGAACAATGAGAACACGTGGACACAGGGAGGGGAGCAGCACACACAGGGGCCTGTTGAGGGGGCTAGGGGAGGGACAGCTTGGGGTGATGAGGGGAGGGATAACATGGGAAGAAATACCAGATGTGGGTGATGGGGATATGGAGGCAGCAAACCAGCTTGCCATGTATGTACCTATACAACAATCCTGCATGATCTGCACATGTATACCAGAACCAAAAGTACAGTAAAAAAAAAAAAAATAGCCTCCAACAACACTGAAAAAACAACAGCTTGATAACCACTAGAGAGAGCACAACAAGGTAGTCGCTTCTTTGAAGCCACAGTCTCAGAAAACTGACATTACTTGAACTCTGTTGGTTCCCTGGAAAACCCCATTTTCCATCCCATCACCTATAGGAAATTGTTACTTTGTGGCTTCCTGAGCAGTGCAGTTGGGGCAAACAGACTAACAAAAAGCTTAAAAGGAAAAGATGAAGAATTAGATGTACATAGGGCCTTTGTAAAGCTCTTACATATTCCTGGGATTCTAGAAGACTGCACACACATATAGGTTTGTAAACATGTTCAGAAACCTATGAGTTGTACATATAATTTACAAAAGACCTGACAAGGGCCTAAGATATAACCTCTAGCTGACATCAAGGCTGTGTGCAAGCAGAAACTGAAGGCTAAGACAGAGTTGACAACTGTCAAGTTGAGTAATAAAGGCATGTCCCCAGCATGTACACAGAGAACATTAGCAGAGACTCAGAATTTTATTGATTCCAGTAGAGTAAAGAAATCTCTGTCTGATCATTATGTAAGGATTAAGCTAACTGAGGAGAGATTTCATTGGTCACAATGGAGAAATAATATAGACTTTATATAATTAGATCAGCAAATTCATTAAACAACCACAATACCAGAGGAGAGAAATGGATCTCATTTCAAAATAGACACAGAAAAGCATTTTAAATATCAAGATTTCAGTAAGAAATTACAAGGAATACAAAGAAAGTGGCAAATCATGCAGATTGCTTCACTGTTGAATTCCATTAAACATTTGAGGAAGTAACACCAATCCCTCATATGCTCTTCCAAAAAACAGAATAGGGGAAATTATTTCCCGATTAATGATATGAGTCCATTATTACCCTGATACCAAAACTAATCATTGACACCACAAAAATAGAGAGTGCATAATTTGCCCCAGTATCCTGCCCCACGTCATTGCTCTGAATTTTGCTCTGTATGGTGGATACTGGGAATGGAAATACAGAAAAGATGTCTTCTCTCAAACTGGCATGCAATGAATTTGTATTGAGTAGAGAAAGTAAAACTTTCTTTTTATTAGACAGTAAGATATCAATCTTTTTTGCATGATAGCATTACTTTATCTTGACTGCTAATATTCATAACATTCATCTCATCTTTTAATATTGTTTGCCATTTTATTTTTTAATTTCTCCATTTTGTATATGTATATATATTATGTATATGTGTGTATATGTATGTGTGTGTGCATATATGTGTGTTTACATACACATACATGTAGACATGTTACACACGCACACACACACACACACACACATACACACACACAAACACATCCTTTTTAAGCCTGTTTACCACAAGCTATACTTTTCTATGTTCTATTGAGGATGTCTTTATTTGTTAAAATTTTCTTCTGGGTCCCATTATAGAAATTCTTATAGGTATTCTTTCTCTGTATTTTATAAATATGCTTTTCTTTTCTCATTTCACCATTATTTTTCTATGAATTAATGGAATTTTGTTCTATATTAAAATACTATGAAAGGATGTTAACAAATGTGTTACTAGCTATCACTGAATCTAAATGAACTACCCTGAAACTCAGGCAACTAAATAATTATTTATTATGAGACAGCCATTACAGCATAACAAATCATTTCTAAACTTAGTGTTTTATAACCATAGTCATGAGATTGCAGGTCGGAGATCTAGGCTATTTTTTTACTTGGTAGCTCTTCTGGCATCATCTGGTCTTTCCCATGGGTCTACATTTGAATTCAGAGATGAATGTCATGATCTTGGTTGGGCTCTCTTATTTTTCAAGGCTTCAGTTGGAATAAAGTATAGTCAGAACTGAGATTATTCTTTCGAGTAATCCGAAAGAACAAAATAGATACCCTTTAGATACCCTTTTATCAAGTAAGGAGGAACCCCCAAGATTAAGGAAACAAAAGTTGCCTACAGTTTGAGGGTCCAGGATCCAGCTGACAAGGCAGATTTCTATATTCCTATGGCTACAAGAAAAAACACACCTTTATTTAAATCCCTCAAAACAGGAGGTATCAGGTAAATTGTCAGACCTCTTCTAACTCTATTTTCAACCCAGAGTGCTGAGACAGTAATTGGACAGAGAATGGCCTTACAGATGTTCTTTTCTAATAAGTAACTGCAGACCTCACCCAGTTCAGCCAGCTTATAAAGGCTGTACGTAAACTGTCTTTGTTTCCAATAGTTCATCTTTTGATATAAAGAGCCAAATTTTACCTAATTTTAATGCTAAAACCTCATTCCAAAGTGAACATGCAATGTATACTGGATCTGTTTACCTGTTGTGCATGCTGTCAGTTTCTTTCATTAATATGTGTAGCTTTTCTCCTGAACCTGCTGAATATGTAAGACTCTCTTGAGTGATACACGACCTGTGAGGTATAAAACCCAACTTGCCCTTGGCCTCTTCAAAGAGAGAGCATCTTCTGTCCATGCCAGAAACTATCTCTTCCTGGTCTGCAAATTGATATTGCCAATAAACTTTGTTTTCTACTATTTAGGCATCCTGAGTGTCTATGGACAGCAATAATTTGTTGCTCTTTGCAGGCTATCCTTTGTTTGTCACGTAATGTGGACAGCCTTAAGAGAATGAGCAGAAGTGTTCTGGGCTGTTAGCTGGTACAAATTCCTTCCATCACATACTATTGCTCAAAACAAACATTTAAGGAATAAGAAAATATACTCTTTTGGATAAAAGGAGTTGCAAATTCATTACTAAGGGATGTAGAACAAGGAAGAGTGTGATTTAATTAATTTTTCTAAATAATGTACCAAATTTATCGTTAGAGCTTACATATTTATGAGTTGATTGGGTGTCAGTTTATGTAAGCTGGGCTTGGGTGACTTTGACTCATGCATCTGTGTATCATGTAAGAGCTGTTTTCTATTTCTCATCTTCCTTGTGGAACAAGAGGACTGTCTCAGGCATGTCTTCTTTATAGTGAGAGTAAACACACAAGTGAAAATGTGCAAAAGATCTACAGGGCCTTGGATTGCAGTGAGGAAGCTGGAGCTTAGATTGACAGTGACTTCTATGTAATAAAAGTTGACTTTGATCTTTCTCATGTTCCCCTGGCCCTGGAGTCATAAATAAATACACTACTCGATCCTCTTCGCTCACTGTTTTCCATCCCAACACTGAAGCTGTGCTAAAGGGAGTGAAGTGTATCTGATAGTCCCCTATCCATGTTATGTTTATTTCTATTTCATGTAGAAGATGTGGAAAACAAGACTTAAACACAAACAAGTAATTTACATGTAAATATGTTACCTGATATGTAACCCTGATTCCCAGAAGAATTTTATGCAATATAACTCTTTTTAATATGACATGAATAAATATTTATAAAAAGCAGAATAAATGTTGGCAATTTTATAATGAAGTTACTGATTTTTATTTGAGATTTCAGTTAGATTATGGGTTAATATTTGAGTTTATGACAAGTTTTATAAACTGGTCTTGGATTTTTCAGATGAAAAGACATATTTGAATATGTTTGCAATGGTCCTATTTGACAACATTGAAACTTTCTATTTTACTTCTCTTTGTCAGAGACGGAAAAATTGCTTCAGGAACTTGGAACATTATTTTATTTTTCTTTGCTACATTTTCAAGTGGTATAGATTTATAAAAATACTATTTTTGTTTGTTTATGTGGATCTCTGTATGGTCAATTAAGATGCAGAGAAGCAGAAGTACTTTATTTAATTCACTGTCATCCTCTCAGTTTTGTTTCCAAACAGAACAGAATGATTCCTAATCTTTTTTTTTTTTTTTTTGCCCTTTCCTAAGACAGGTATTAATGTTGTATTTCCCTGATCTCCTGTTTTAGACTCTTTCCTCCCAAAAGATTATACCAACTATGGCTATAACTAAGGCAGTATTTCTTTCTTATGTCTTCCTCCTCTCCTTCCTTTTTTTCTGTTCTTATTGCTGTTGTTTTTGTTG
Organism: Plecturocebus donacophilus; assembly: GCA_004027715.1. Lineage (NCBI taxonomy): Eukaryota > Metazoa > Chordata > Mammalia > Primates > Pitheciidae > Plecturocebus > Plecturocebus donacophilus. The sequence continues at coordinate 6,531 of PVKP010002807.1, read as the reverse complement.
TTCTGTTGTTGTTTCTATGAGTATGTGGAATAAAAGAATATTAGAAAGAGCCATAGATAATGTTGGGGAGAAGTGGCCACAGTATCACAGTGTGATTGAAGCCATATAATTATAAGGTATTTTATTTTCTTACCTTGTCTCTCAATGTTGTGAAAATGGTATAGTAGGTAATATAGTAACCAACAAAGCAAGCACCCTAAATTCTTCTAAGTGCTTAGCAATTTGCATAACATGTCAGCTTACACAGATGAATTAACCTTTCTCTGCCCATGCTTCTCCACCTGTGAAATGAAGGCTAAAATGTTTGTCATAAAGTCACCAAAATGTTTCACAGATTAATGAGATAATATTTTCAGGATATTTTGAGACTTTAGATGATTAAGAAAAAGAAAAAGCTAAAGCAATAGAAAAATAGTAAGGATATAATTTTCAGGCAAATAAAATATTTGTTTACATAAACTGTAACATATTTTAAAAATTTTAAATACTTTAAATTATAAATGTTATATATATAAGTACTATTTGATCAGTGTTTATTCATTTAATTCAAACAGCAGAATAAATATAAAAAATGAATTAAAATTCATTGAAAATACAAAATTCACCAAAGTTTTGAAAAGTTTTAACAATTTATCACAAATTTTAATCGTATAGATGTGAAACTCATTGAACTACTTCATGCTAAATGCCTACAGTGTATAGCATGTAGTACTTACCTACTATCAGTTAAAACAATATTTATTATTGTTTTTATTATTTGTCACTACATTTATATAAATTCAGCCTACGTGAATTTTACTAAGGTTTCCATGGAATTTTTTTAAAGTAACTTTTCTATTATCATATTATATACTAACCTTTTAGTCACCTTATTTTCAGCCATTAATTTTTTTAAGCACTTTCTGTTTAAATTTAAAAATAGCTTAACATTTTTGTCAGTGGAAATGAACTTTATGCGACTAATGAAAATAAGCAACACATAATAATCGTTGTACCAGTGGCAGCTTTTGTGGATGGTTGAAGAAGTTATATACCATCTTTGGACAGCTACAACAATATACTATGAATTGGGTGGCTTATAAACAAAAATTAACTTCTCACAGTTCTGGAACCTGAGAAGTTCAAGATCAAGATAATGGAAGATTTGGTAACTGATGAAGGCCCTTTTGTTAGCTCATAGTTGGCACCTATTTGCTGTGTTCCCACATAGTGGAAAGAGCAAGGCAGCTCTTTGGGTCTCTTTTAGAAGGGCACTCATCCCATTCATGAGGCTCTTTGGGAGGTGGACTCCCCTGCCAAAAGTCCTATCTCTAACATCATCACATTAGTGGTTAAGTTTCAACATGTGAATTCTGGAGTTACATAACCCTACAGCCCATAGCACCTGTTATGAAACATATTTCTCTACTTCCAGCACATATAAAATCAGTCACAAAAGTTTTGCATTGAGAAGTAGAACTTATTTTAATTGTGCTGGAAAGATATAGAAAGAATTTGTTATGTTTGGCTTTTAAACTTATGATTTGTAATGATAGAATAAACATACTTTAATGAAAAAAATCTAATATATCTCCCAGTGAATGAGGCAATCACTTTTCCTCTTAAACTTGAAATATTTTGGTTCCCCCTCACCTTCAGGGCTTGTAGGTTTATAAAGGCCTTTTCTTCCAAGACTAGACTAAAACCTATCCTTTCTACATATTTCTTAAGTTGGGGAACAACTGTTTTATGATGATATAGACAACTTTATCTACAATTCATTCACAAGTACACAGAGAATAATACTGAAATACTATTAAAACCAGTATTTGCTTCTGGTGAAGTTTTGATTATTGGTCATTTCAGCTTTCCTAGAATCTATTAGTCAATGGAAAGATTCCGTTAAGAACAATATATCTCCTGATAATATTGTTTCTCCGCAAGTTGAGCACACTTTTGTTTACCTCTTGATAACAACTCTCGTTCAAATGCTATTTTTACTCTGTGAAGCACTTATGCATTGGCAGGAACACTGAGTGTGACAGTTTCCTAATTCCTTATTCTTTTTTCTGTGAAAGTACATAGTTATTTATTCACATTATATATTCATACAGTTACTAATATAATATTCACCCTTTTATATTATATTCTTAGTTTACAAGCCAAAGGATATTTGCACAGCACTTCACCTTATCACAGGTTTCTTCAGCTAAACAAGTGGTTGGTTTCCTTTCAGGAAAATTTTATTTCTAAAACCAACATTTTTTGGCTTGTTGGAAATTCTGGAAATTCAGCAAACTAACAGAGCCTAATTGCAGTGCATATGTTGGGTAGTTTGCTAGGTTCAATCATTGCATGACAAACTGCCTTGACAATTTCTAAGTGTGTAAAACTGAATTATATGCCTCAGCAGTTATTGAACTTATATGCTATGAAATTTTGATGGCATTCTGGATTAGTTAAAATATTTAATGATAAATATGTGATGACAATTGCTTATTGCATAGGAAAGTTGAAGAGGTAAAAACAAAATGTAGAAATAAACCAACTCCATGTACAATATAATGAATGTAAGAATAAAGAAAAATATGTGAGATAAGTATTTGATTATTAGAGTTCCTATTACTTGCCTTTGAAATATACTAAATTCTAGGCTCTTTTTTGTTGACTCAGTGAAACCATACTGCTGATTTATTTTTTCTTCACTGAAATATTTTATTATAAAGAGTGCTTCAACATTCACATATATGTCTCAACATCTCTGTATAATATTTGAGACATTTCAACATTGTCCTAACATTTCTCTGCAATAAATAAGACATTTCAACACATGTACATTATGGATATATCAGTCACTACATTAAAATAGAGCACATTAACTTCCATATTTCATAGGGTCTTGATTCATGAGTTTAGTTACAGTATTTGATCCAATGTCATTTATTAAATCTAGAGAGGAATAGAAATAGTTGATTGTGCATGATAAAGTTATTTTCATGATCATAAACACATATACCTGTATTAAGAAATAAAATGTAAGTAAAGTCCTCAAATTACCCTAAAAGTAGCAGACTGTGTATAAAGAAAAGAAAGTTTGAAATATCTGACTCTAGCACAGAAGAATTAAAAATAACTTTATTAACCATTATGAAAGTAGTTTAATATTTAAAATCTACTTGATATAACATTAATAATTTGTCTCTCGATGTGATAGAAACTCTCTTTTAGTATGATTAATCATATACATCATAATAACAGACAAGCAAAAACAGACTAATAGTAGTAGCCTCTGACATCAATAGAACTACAAAGGAAAGTAGCAACCTAATGGAAAACTACTAATGTAATTTGATTAGATTTCTTTCTTATTCCCTTGTTGAATTTATATATCACTTTTTGCTCTACTCAAGGAAATTTTCCCAAAAATATCAGTTATAATTAATTTAATTTTCACTATCCACCTCTATCAAGATAGTTTTCTTTTCATTTTTTTATATTTATCAGTTATAATTTCATTCTAATGCTTACATTGCTATTGAATGTTCAGCCTAGTTAAGCAGATAATCTTTCATAGAAATAGCCTCCCTTTAATTATTTAAAGTCTGTCAACAGAATTCTATTTATTTTAAGCTCTGGGAATATGCTTATAAATGATGAATGATCAATTTCCCTCCCGTTTTTTCACATTAGTTTTCTTAGTTGAGAAATGATTCAGCTGTGGTGGAAGTACATAGGGGCTTATAGATTTTTTTTTGAACTTTCAAACTACCGTATCATATGATATGATATAGTTGCACTTGTTTTTTAGCTATCTCCAAAAAAAATGCCTAAGTTGATAACGTAGTTTAAATCTATAAATCTAAACATAAATGTCCCAATATAATGCCATATTCAATTACTAAAGCCCCTTCTTAGTGTCTCTCTCCATGCTGCCACCATCAGAACCATGGCAAAATGAGTTTAGAATATATTTCAAGGTTGTTATTTAAGGTGCATAACCCAGAATCTCTACTTCCCATGATATCCTGATACACTGAATATTTGGAGTCATCCAGAGCCATGTTATGCATTATGTTCCCATAATATACTGTTGGAATGACTCAAGGGAAGCATTATTTTAGAATCTAATTTTCCTTATTGTTAAAAAACAAAAAAGAAACACTGTGTATCTTGTATCCTGTGTCTTCAGTATCCTGTGTTTTCATTTGCGGAAAATATTCTGATCTCATTAAGCAGACAGCAAAGCATTACTGATTTTTATAAGTGATTTCTTATCAACTTAGAAATCAAAATGCATATTCTGCATATTCATTAATCTAATATAATAATTAACTTTTCTTTCAAATGTTATCTCTCTAACCATAGAATCTGACTATGCCCCATTTGCTATTCTCTTATCATTAAACAAGACAAGATAAATGGTGATATTTTTTTCCTAATGACCTTATGAGTTTGCATCATTAGTCTAAAAATTTAGAATTATATCAAAAAAATATTTCCATAAATTTATTATATGTTGGAAAATTACTGCATTTGGTGACAGAATATACTTGTTCAATTCTGAGCATCACCATTTTCACATTGTCCTAAGTATTTAGCTTTCATTAGCCTTAGTGTTTTGGTATAAAATTGAGAGAATGTTGACCTAATGCTTTGTACGTAACCATTCTAAGGAACATATAGCATATGATTATCAATTGCTAATAATTAACTATCAATTGTAAACATTTATTCGTAATTGATTTTTATAGCCTTTTGTGCATAATGAAAGAGAAATTCATTTTAAAATCATTTAAGGAATTACCAGGTAATTTATTGTATTATACAACCTACTCAAGGTATATTAAAATTATAATTTCTCAGTCAATATTTTGTTTTGTTTTGTCATGAAAATCTTATGATCTGCAGTTAGATAAGGAGGTATACTTAGCCAATATCTTGGATAGAATGTAGTTTTGCACTACAATATTCATGTTTTTTCTTTCTTTTCTTTTTCCATTACCAAATGCTTTCAGGTATGATTTGGTAATTACTTTTTTATATTTTCTAGCAAATAAGTGCAACCATACAAAAACTATTTTCTCTAATATTACTATTCTAATTGTCTGCATTTAAATAATAAATTCAGTTTTATTATATATGTTCTAAAATTATTTTCCATGCTCAATATTCTGCATCTTGTTAGAATTAGCATCTGAATGTATATTGTTTCATGCCTGAATTTTCTTTGCTATTGCCATGAAACTTAAAGTACTTCTCCTTTACTGTATTATTTCAATGTCATTCTTAATATTCACAATATCTGCCACCCTAGTTTTATTCAAGTACTTACTCCCATAATTCATCACTTAGAAGAAAATGTCATTCAGCATATTGAATATGTTATAATACAAATTGCAGGTAAGACGTATTCCATTATTTCTAGGCATCTCTGTTTCATAAGGACATTTATACTAAATAGCATATATTTATATATACATGTATATTTTACCCTTTCTACATATTTACTGATATATTTATATCTCATATGTTTATGTGTATGTACACACAAACACACACACACGTACACACATAGAAACAGAGGGAGAGAGGCTTTTAATGTTGAATCAGCTTACCAATGTTGCTGTTTCTTTTATTATTTCCCTCTGTATTTTTCATTTTCATTAAACTGATGCTTGAATTATGTGAAATTGCTTTGCTTAACTTTGTACAACGACTATCAAAGCTTTTAATAAAATTGTGTTTCTGAATCTTTCTTAGTGTTAGATATTTGCTTTTACTTATGTAGTTACCATAAGACAATAAAAGAAAGTAAATGCATTTTATCAAAAGGAAAACTTTGAAAATGATTTTTTTAAGAACAATAAAATTACTACTTCAACTTCTCCCTATCAAGAACTTTCAAGTTATTCTTAGAAAAATGTCATAATGTTTCCCAACAGTTACATAAAAGAGATGAATTTAACATGCAATCACTGTATATTTTTTGTTCTATTCCATTACAGTATGGTTGCATGTGTCCATTGGTCTGCCTGTATTAAACTATTCATTTTACTTTTAAATTTTATATCTTATATTATGACTCTATTAACTTTTAATTTCTCTTAATCCTTTATAATAATCTGTTAAATAATATCCAAATAAAGAACAAAGTAAATGAATATTTAATCTGAGGTTATATATGCAATTACAAATATTTGATCTTTTGTAAGAGGATGCTATGCCAGCAAATGGACCCTTCTTCCTTTCTTTCTTTCTTTCTTTCTTCCTTCCTTCCTTCCTTCCTTTCTTCCTTCCTTCCTTCCTTCCCTCCTTCCTTCCTTCCTCCCTTTCTTTCTTTCTCTCTTTTTCTCTTTCTCTCTTTCTTTCTTTTCTTAAGTTCTGGGATACATGTTCTGAACATGCAGGTTTGTTACATAGGTATACATGTGCCATGGTGGTTTGCTGCACCTATTAACCCGTCGTTTAGTTGTTTTTGTTTTTTGTTTTGTTTTTTGAGACGAAGTCTCTCTCTTGTTGCCCAGGCTGGAGTGCAATGATGCGATCTTGGTT
>PVKP010002806.1:0-117625 GCA_004027715.1 Plecturocebus donacophilus | reverse complement strand
CAGGTGAGCTGACTCAGAGCCAGGTACAACAGCTGGTGAGCTGACTCCAGAGACCTCAGCGGGGCCCAGGTCCAACACAGCCAGGTGAGCTGACTCCAGAGCCAGGTCCAACAGCCGGTGAGCTGACTCCAGAGCCAGGTCCAACAGCCGGTGAGCTGACTCCAGAGCCAGGTCCAACAGCCGGTGAGCTGACTCCAGAGCCAGGTCCAACAGCCGGTGAGCTGACTCCAGAGCCAGGTACAACAGCCAGGTGAGCTGACTCCAGAGCCAGAGCAGAGCTGGACTTGGGAACCAAGATCCAGGCAATTTATTGAGTCCTCAAAAAAGACTGAACTTCATTTCGCGGAACTACACTTGTAAACCACTGCGTTTTAGTGGGTCCTTCAGCAGCATGGAATCAAACACAGAGTGTTTTGTTTTTTCTTTTTCTAGTCTTATTTTTTTGCTTTGTTTTATTTTGTCTAGCTTTGTCTGTTTCACCTTGTTAGGCAGAAAATTCAAGGAACAAGATGATTCCCTTTAGTTTCATTTGGATAATTAAACATTAAACGAGCAACTACTGTTTGCTAGACTTACATTGCCTCTGTGGATTGAGATAGGAGTCATTAAACGTTTACGTGGCAAGGACTAGAGAAGATAAAAGTATACAAGGAGCAATAGGACAGGGACATCAGGTTCCCAACCCACACAGGAGAAACAGAAAAGTACCTGGGGAGGTGACACTGACGTTGAAGTTGACTCAGTTTCTGCAGTTGTATTTTTAACCTGTAAGACCACTGACAATGCCAAAGAACCCAGATTTCAAGTGAAACAGAGCTAGGTTCAGACAACAGCTCTACCACCACTCACTGTTTGCGTCAGTCAGGGTAAGCCAGATACTGTAACAACAGCCCTCAATAGCTAACCTAAGGCATGCTTATTTCTCGCTCATAACACACTTCTATGCAGTGCAGTGGGGTTCTGCTTCATATGGGCAGTCATGCTTCTTATATGCTTTCTTTTATTCTATGGCCTCATCTTCAGCATTAAGTTACAGAAGGGGAAAGAGGGAGGTGGTAGAGAAGACCCACTTGTTTTTAAGCTGCCTCAGGTAAGAAGTGGCCTACATCTCTCTTGCTCCTCTCCAGTGGTGAGAACCAGCCACACGGCCCAGCCTAGAGGCCAGGGGACTAGAAGTGCAGTCTAGCTGTGGGGACATCCCGAGGAAGGGGATGTTGGTAAGTGTTAGCAACCTCTGCCACACCAGCAATATCAGATCAGTGAGGTTACCAAACCTCTGTGAATACTGAACGCTGTTGCTGCAGCTGAGACTACAGTTTCCATCTGCTAGGTAAAGCAAGGACATATATTTTTGGCCTCTGCACACTTCTTGGGGACCTGGGAGCACTTCAATCATATGCTGTCCCCATCACGACCATCAGCCAGTCAACAAACACATTGGCAGGAATGGTGCTAGTGTGGGAGTGCAGCTATGGACCGGAGACACTGTGTGCCTGGCCTGATAGAGCTGACACACATCACATCCTTAGAGCAGAATATGACATCCTGCAGGATTTTTCTTGGTATTCTAACTCTGAGACATCCTTTAGAGTAAACTTTATGTATATCGAGGGTGTAAAGTAATTATACCTTTCTTTAAGCAGATGAATTCATGGTTACCTCAAACCTCTGGGTCTCGTGTGTTTTTTTGGAGCACTGAAATGTTGCTTTTTTTTTTTCGTGCCTGAGGATAACAAAAGCTTCCAGAGTGTGAGGTCATGAGGCGTGACCTCAGCCTACTGTTTTGCTTCCAGAGTACGAGGTTGTCTGCTATAAAATACCCCAGATATGTTTCCTGGTACTACATGTCTTGGAAATTATATGCTTTCAACTCCAAGCATAACTGGGTACCAGAAACAAATGCCCATGCTGCCTTATACCATGTTTCTCATAGGCTGTGGCCTTTTGTTCTGACTCCTCCCCCGCCAGGAGGGCGCAACTGTTTCGGAAAGGGATTAAACCTCAAAAGAATCTGAGAGTAACCTTGGAGCGGCTACGGATTTTTCAGGAAAGCTCTGTCTCCATTGCAGGCTGGAGACTGTTACCCTGCACCACATTTGTCACTGAATCTGAAGTGGCTGTGTTTTCACAGACAATTGGGATTTTTTTTATAAAAGGAAAGATAAAATTTATGGACGTCCCGTGGTCCCCCCAGTACCCAGACAGCAATAATCTGACAACGCTAATCTTTAATGTTAAGGGTTTGGAAACTACAGACTAGCCTTTTGGGAAACTGAAAACGAAAATATTTAAAAGAAATCAAAGAGCAAATATCAAACAAGCAATGCCTCTTCCGTCATCTGTGCTGTTGTCTAGTAATCCCCCAAACTTTAGTTTGAGAGATCACTTGAAATTCTGCGAGTCTTTCAGGAGATTATCGGTATCAGTTAAGGCTTTGAAGTAGGGGCTTCTGGCATCTCATTACTGACAGAGATCAAAAACCAAAGCTGGAGTGCAGTCCCGGCTGTAGGGCCTCATTCACACACCACAGAAGCACTCAATTATCAAAGTCTTTATGGGATACCTGCTTAACCACAGATGGCCCTTCCTGCCTCCTGTGGCCTTTCACTCCCTCGTTCTTGCGTCTCTGCCGCTTGTGCTAATTCCCTCTGCTTTTCCTAAATCAAGGAAGTCTTAAAGGTTGTAGTGGCAGTTCTCTTCTAAGTGAATAGCATATATTTTTGACACTTTTTTAAAAAATAAAGAAATAAATAAAATTCAGCCTTCCTGGGGTTGAATAGTTTAAGTGGCAAATGTGCTTTGATGGAAAAATGTTTGAGCAACAGGTCACTCTGTGGTTCACTGGTGCCATGGTGGGTTTAGCCATAGAGTGAAATTGGTTTACTTATGGTCTGAACTTGGCATTGACCAAGCCCAAGAATACCTAAGCTTGAGAATTTGGACTGTTAATTAGCACAGAATCAATCTCCCACCCCAAACGCTGTGTCCTGGCGGGAATTTTCGTGGGATGGTAGGAACAGCAGGGCAGGGAATTTCAGCAGCCATCCTTGGTTGCTACCTAGGTTTTCTAGAAAACTTCCTACCCCTGGGGAGACAATTCGGGGTCAGGTTAGCATGGAGACATGCTGCAGGCTACAATGAGAAACCTTCCTTTCTGCCTGTGCCTGCCACCTTTTGTGAAAAGTTATTGCTCTTGTACCTAGGTCATAATATAATGCCAACCTGGAACCCATCAGCGGGCAAGGTGACCCCCTTGGGTGGTTACACTATTCTGGGGTAGAAGAGTTTCAATAAAACGGTGGCAGCAGAAACTATGATAGGACAACGAGCAGATGAAACATGAGGGGAAGCTGGGCATGGGGCTCATGCCTGTAATCCTAGTGCTTTGGGGGGCTAAGGCAGGAGGATTGCTTGAGGCCACTCTGGGCAACATGGCGAGATCCTGTCTCAGACCCCGTATCTCCCCTACTGAATAAATCATACACTCAACTGTTGAATGCTTCTGGAGAAAGACACTTAACCTCCATCTTCTCAGACCCCGCTATCTCCACCACTGAATAAACCACACCCTCAACTACTGGATACTTCTGGAGAAAGACACTTCACTACATTTTCATGGTCTTCGACGTCGGCTAGGCCTTGTGATCCTTTTACACTTCTTGTTCTCTCTCTCTCAGTCCCCACTTTTGAAACCCTTCCTCTCTTTTCAAGCTCTCTTTTCACCACCTCTTCCAAGACGCTCATCAATTAACTTGTTTCCTCGTCATTTTGAGGACAAAAGCCAAAGGACAGGAACTCCCCTGAATCCTAATCCCCCTCCTCCCACTGGTAGCTGTCCCACGCTCCACTCATCCTTGTTCCCCTTCCCAAGTCTCAATGGAATGTGTGTCCTTCCTCTTGGCGCAGTCTAACCCCAACCTTCCTGCTCCTTAGGTTCCTGAACGCACCTCTCACCCTCACCCTCCTCCTGTACTTTCAGCCTCTCCCATTTAAACGGCCTCCTCACCTGCACGTTCAGATGTCTCCAAGCTGAGAAGAAGCCAACACACCCATCCTTCCACTTTGTGCTTCGCTCCAGCCTCTGCCTTTCGATTCTGAGTTTCTTTTCAGTCGAGATTCCTAAAGAGCTGTCTGATGTCCACATTTCCTAACCTTTATTTTATTTTTATTTTTTGAGATAGAATCTCACTCTATCACCTGGGGCTGGAGTACAGTGGTGCGATCATGGCTCATTCAGCCTCCAACTCCTAGGTTTAAGCAATCCTCCTGCCTTAGCCTCCCAAAGCACTAGGATTACAGGCATGAGGCCCCATGCCCAGCTTCCCCTCATGTTTCATCTGCTCGTTGTCCTATCACAGTTTTGTTTCTGCTGCCACCATTTAATTGAAACTTTTCCACCCCAGAATAGCAGTGACTGTCTTACCATTGAATTCAGTGGCAACTTTATTGGTATTCACATAACTAACAGCCCTTCCTTCTTGAAAGTCTTTTATTACCTGGCTTTCTCTGATGTCAAGCTCTCTTCATTTTTCTCTTACCTCTCTAAGTATTGCCCCAGGAAGTGTCTACTACGTAGCAGGCACTTAATAGACACTGAACAAAGAAATTGCATTCCTTCTCTCTTCACTTCTGTCTCCTTTCCTTTTCTCTTTTCTTTATTATCGTCTGCTGCGCAGAAAGCTGGTCAGAAACCTACCCTCTGGTGGGAGGCATTACTGATCCTTATTCTGTTTTGCATGATGTAAACCCAGTGGTCTGATCATCTATAGGAAGCTTAGCCAAAGGAAATAGAGCCCTGGCCCAAGTGCTGACCTCCAGTAACGGAACCTTCTAGCAAGAAAGGTAGCCATCGAGAGCGAGTGCTTGAGCTAGGTCCTAGTCTTTCAGGAAGTGAAAAGCTATTTTTGGCCACGTGTTATTAATATAAACTCAAAAGCAGGGGGCCATATATTTTCCCTTCTTTGAAGTTCCTCAAAGTACTTATTATTTCTGCAAGATGTTTGATGACTGAAAATATTTCCACAAAACCCTTCAACCTGTGACTTTATCTGACAATTCTAAAATGCAACTTCAAGTCTAAATTTGAAGATTTATCATTGAATATAGTGGCGACTTTACTGGTATTCACCTCCATTTTTTGGAAAAGTCATCATTTTCTTTCTATTAACAAATCTTGGATATCGGCAGCAAGAAGGAGACAGGGTAGTTCTGTGCAGTTCTATCTCTCTTCTGTACCTTTTCTCTGGCATTTTTGTAGCACTATCATTGCCCATGGTCCTGGGGAAAAAGACAGCTCAAATAAGTAAAAATGTACTTGGATTATTGGGGGCCAATATTGTGTCGATAACTGTACTAAGTACTCTGTATATTTCAGTTCTAATTTTCACACCTATTTTGTGAGATAGCTGTTGTTATTCCTATTTGACAAGTGACAAAACTGAAGATGGACAGGAGCCTTATCCAGGGTCAGGTAGGTGTCACTGGGGAGCCAAGAGCCAGCCCTGCTGGGCCCACAATCAGTGTCTGGCCCCACAAGCCTACAAATGCTACCCCCATCAAGGTCAGCACTGACCACCATGTTCATGGAGCCACTGGGTAATGCAGTCAGGCACAATCATATTTAACCAGCAGGATACGATTGCTCACACCTATAATCTCAGTGCTTTAGGAGGCCAAGGAGGGACGACTGCTTGAGGTCAAAAGTTCAAGACCAACCTGGGCAACACAGTGAGACCCCATTTCTACAAAAAATTAAAAAAAATTAGCTGGCACAGTGGTATGCACCTGCAGTCCCATCTACTTAGGAGGCTGAGGTGGATGGATGGCTTGAGCCCAGGAATTCGAGGGTGTAGTCAGCTGTGATAGTGCCATTACACTTCAGCTTGGGTGACAGAGGGAGATCTCTCTCTCTCTCTCTCTCTCTGTATATATATATATATATATATATATATATATATATATATGTGTGTGTGTGTGTGTGTATGCATATGTATATGTGTGTATATATATATATAACATATATATATACATGTATATGTATTTAACCAGCTGATACATTTATACTAAGCAAGCACAAATCTCACCTCCTTGCATTTTCTGTGTTCCTCTGGTGACAATGCAGAAGAACAACAGAAAGAGCTAAATGGAGGGAGAAGAGAACAGGTTTCATTGCAGATGTTCATTCAGCCATTCACCAAAACCACTCATGGAGCTAGGTGCTTGGGAGATTCCAAAATGAGTAAAATCCTACTCCTTCCCTCGGGAACCTTACCGTTTAGAAGAGGAGACAGCCAAGTGTGCAGAATCACAAAAGGATGAGGAGGAAAGTGACAGATGCCAAAGAGAAGTTCAAAGGGCTCTGCCAAAGGGAGTAAGTGAGAGCAGGGACCTGGGAAACAGCTCTGTCATCAAGGCTGGAGACCGACTCTAGAGCATGGAATGTTTCCTGGCATAACACAGACCCACGCAGGAGCAAAACCACAACAAGGGGATGGAAATAGTAGAACAAGAAAAAAGAGGTCAGAAAGAAAAAATGTTGAACATGGAGTTAAATAGTTTGAAATATTCCTAAAAATTTCTCTCTCTCTCTCTCTCTCTCTCTCTCTCTCTCTGTGTGTGTGTGTGTGTGTGTGCGCGCGCACGCACGCACATGAAAAAAGGGAGCCATAAATGAAAGCAGAAAAGAGAGAACACAAATGCAGAGCTCTGAAGTCATCTGGCCTAGCAGAGAGTCCACAGCCCTTCAGTGTTTGACTACCATCCAGGCTATCAGGAATGTGTCACCAGGAGGAAATGGAACCTGGCTTAAGTAGCTCTAAAGCCAGATTTCAGCTGAGATTGCCAGAGGGTGCCTGGAGAAAAAGGAGCAAAAGGAGATAATAAGCAAAATGGCTTTGCATTTTTTCCCCCTCCTGTCTCCTATCGCTGAACTGAACAGACAGGCCTTTCTGTGCCAGTGTATACATTTTCCTAGGAGCTAGCGGGGAAGAGTGGGTTTATTAAACTGTGATTGGATCTGAAGTGTATGCAGTTTCCATTGTGAGGTTGTCCGAACAATGAGGGTGAACAAAGAGGACGATAACAGGCATCCGGATACTTGCTGAAGCATGAAGGGGAGCCCAAAATATCCATATTGATTGCACCCCTGTCGGGTTCAAGCCACTTTCTTATGTCAGTGAGTCACTTCTGCTTATTGAACCATAAACCCCAGACAGAGTGCATGCCCTCATGTCGCCAGGGCAGCCCTGTTTCTGCTGCCTGGAGGAATGTTTTAGGGACAGACCCCAGATACCCAGGGCACAGACAGCAGTAGGAGCAAACACATTTGTCACAAGTTTTGAGGGCTTGATGTGAGGTTTCGAGGATTAGTGAAAAAATACGTGATGAAGAGACAAGTGATATCTCCTTAAGAGCTATATTTGAATCTGGAGAAATGTGATTCCTCTAGATCTTCCTAGATTCTTAAGGAATTTGATTCCTTATTAAGGAAAAACTCATTTTAGTCTCTGCTAGGTAGAATTTTGGAGAAAAAGGGATAGCGACAACCGATGTATTTGTTGGCTCTAAGTTGGACACAGCAGATTGTGGGCCAGTTCTGAAACTGTCCTTTTGCTATCTGGCTCTTTCCCCAAAGAGAGCACCATTTTCATTGCTGCATCTGTGTGTGTCAGATGTTTATTGCTCTGAGAGATTCAAGCTGCCAAACTATGCCCAATGCGCCTCTCTAGGGGGAGAATGACTTTGGTTGAACTGTAAGCTGCCTTACGAACAAGGCTGATCTATGAACGCAGAACTGGATCCTCAAAGCCTCTGCTTGAATTGTGGTCAGACTAATGTGAAGGCACCTGGACACAAATCCAGTGCCATGCTGAGCGTCTGGCAGGACCACAGTCCTTCCCGTATATCTGAAGCGCCTTCAGACGCAATCCTGGTTGCACTTCCCAGACTGAGAGGTGGCTGTCCCTCTCTTCCATGGCACCCAGCTCTTCTGTAAAGGCTGAATCAGCACCTGCACCAAGGATAGGAGGTCAAGGACTGTGTGTGTCAGGGAGGGGAGACATAGATTGTTGGAGGAAAGAAAAGAGATGGTGAATACATTTCACCCCAGGCAACACAGGAGGCTCTGTGCTTACACAGATAAACCCTCAGTGTTTCAGCCTGCTCCAAGACTAAAACATATCTACATCCAGAACACCCAAACGATACTAGGGCACAAACATCCTCATACTTCGAAGTGTGTGTGTGTGCATGTGTGCATCAATGAGCATAATTTTGGGTTAATTTCTGAGAAGTATACAACAATTCATTCAGCAAATAGTTGCCAAGTGTCTACAGAGTTCCAGGCACCAGTCTGTGCTATGTGAATATGGCAGTAAGCAAAACCAAAATCCTTCTATGAAGGCAGGAGATGGGAATACTCAAGTATAATATTGTATTCATCATCCCATGATCGGTTCTGTGTAGAGAACCAAAACGGGATGAGGTGTAGACTGCTGAAGGTTGTGGGGTGTTTATAATTTTCGATAGAGTGGTTAAGACAGGCATTTGCCAAAGACCTAGTAGAAGGAATGGCTCTTGCCATGCAGTTGTTTGAGGAAAGAGCTTTCCAGACATTCACTCCTAATGAAATGCTTTTTAAAATGCACAACAGGCTGGACGCAGTGGCTCATGCTTGTAATCCCAGCACTTTGGGAGGCCTAGGCGGGCAGATCATGAGGTCAAGAGATCGAGATCACCCTGGCCAACATGGTGAAACCCCATCTCTACAAAAAATACAAAAATTAGTTGGGTATGGTGGCACGTGCCTGTAATCCCAGCTACTTGGGAGGCTGAGGCAGGAGAATCGTTTGAACCAGGGAGTTGGAGGTTGCAGTGAGCCGAGATTGTGCCACTGCATTCCAGCCTGGTGACATAGCAAGATTCCATCTAAAAAAAAAAAGAAAAAGCACAACAAAATTACGATTTCTTTTGGCAGTGACCCCCAGTATGAATGCCTCCCTTATCTCTTTGAGGTCATAGGATTTTGTGGCAGCACTGAGACAGAGGGGCGGGCCTCAGCCTGGCAGGACAGATCCACTCAAAGAAGGAATCTGGAAGTTTCTGAGTGATGAGGGCCATGACAGGGCAATTGTGTGTCCTCTGGCAAAACTGCAAACACAACAAGCAACCAAATTAAAGGATGGAGGGACAGAAAGGGCCCCCACCAAACTTTTAGATCCTATTCTTTCCTCCTTGCATTCGATTTGTAATAAAGTCCAATTCAGTTTAGATATTAGGTGCTATGGTTTTGATGAGGTTTGACCTTGCTAAAACTCACGTTGAAATTTAATTGCCAATGTGGCAGTGTTGGAAGGTGGGGCATAGTAGAGGCGTCTGGGCGATGGGACGAGATCTCTCATGAATAGAGTAATGCCTCCCCTCTCGACCTACCATGAAGGAAGTGAATTCTGGCTCCCACAGGAACGGATTAGCTCCTGAGAGAGCAGATTGTTAAAGTCTGGAATACAAAAATTAGCTGGGTGTGGTGGTGTGCACCTGTAGTCCCAGCTACTCAGGAGGCTGAGGCAGGAGGATCACTTGAACCCAGGAGGTAAGGTTGCAGTGAGCCGAGATCAAGCCACTGCACTCCAGCCTGGTGACAGAGCAAGACTCCGTCTCAAAAAAAACAAAACAAAACAAAATACGTCTGGCTTCCTCAGTTATTCTCTGCCCTCCTCTCTTGCTGTGTGATTTCTTTGCACACATCCACTCCTCTTCTGCCATGAGTTGAAGCAGCCTGAGGCCCTCCCCAGATGCAACTGCCCACTCTTGAACCTCCCAGCCACCAGAATTGTAAACCAAATGAACCTCCTTTCTCTATAAATTACCCAGCCTCGGGCATTCTATCAATGCAAAACAGATTGAGATATAAGGTATGATTAAATATGTGCACAAATGACTACTGGTATCTCATCAAAGGGCACATCTCTAGGATACTCAAATGCAAAACAGGAGAGAAAAAAACTGGCTACATTAGTAGCCCGGGTCTTGTCTCCAAATAGAGGCCAATGGAGTTCAGCTTTGAACTTAGAAGACTTCATCTCCTGATACAAAAATATATGGAAGTTTAGTCTCTCTCTCTCTCTCTCTGGCTTTTATCATCCCACAAAGAGAGGGAAGAATGACTTCTTTCTGCTTCCAAGGCAGTATTTAGCATAAGAGGAATGATACTCTATACTCTGGGCACCATGACTGGTCTCAAATGCCTCTAGGATTCACCCTGATGACCATCAATCCGATGGATGCTGGCAACCTCCAGCTACTCAATGCTAGTGACCCACACATAGTTTCCCTAATGTGAAAACTAATGTGAGTCAGAATCCATGGCCTCTGAAAACCCAGACAAGAGCTCCTTTTCCAGTGGAAGCAATGGTGCTACATAGTCTGAGGTTGCAGAGACTACTAGGGATACTGTATGTGAAGAATTGTGAGCAGTGAAGTTGGAAGGGGATGAAGTTGGAAGGAGGTCTGTGAATAGCTGTAGTATAAGGTGCTTCAGGCTCTAGTCCCCACCCACTTTAGCTGTCACTTTAATCGTTTACTGACACTTTATTTGTCTCCATTTCCTCATCTATAAAACAGGCTGTGAAAATTAAAGTTTACTTTATCAGACTGCAATGAGAATTGAATGAGATAATATCCATAAAGCATTTACAACAGTGCCTGAAATATAGTAAGCACTTAATAATAGCAACTCCTTTTACTATTCCTAGGGAGCAAGAAAGATTTTCACCTTGACTTTTTGGTTTTCTGTGTATTTTCCAGACTTTCTGGAACTTAATCTTAAACTCTGCTGAAGAGTCACTGGCAGATAAAAAAGGAAAACCTTTGCTCTCCCCATGGAAGACAACCTGAGAGAATTTCTGATCAGGTCATATTTTAGGTGTACTTTTCTTTCCTTTCTTCTTTTTATTTTTCTTTTATTTTGAAAATGAGTCCAGGCATGGTGGCTCACGCCTATAATCCTAGCACTTTGGGAAGCAGAAAGGCAGAGATGGGCAGATCACCTGAGGTCAGGAGTTCAAGACCAACCTGGCCAACATGGTGAAGCTCTATCTCTATTAAAAATACAAAAATTAGCTAGGTACGATGGTGGGCACCTGTAATACCAACTACTCAGGAGGCTGAGGCAGAATTGGTTGAACCTAGGAGGCAGAAGTTGCAGTGAGCCAAGATCATGCCACTGCACTCCAGCCTGGGTGACAGAGTGAGACTCTGTCTCAAAAAAATAAAAAGTAAAAATGAGGAGGGAGTAGAAATTGTAATTCTATATATATTTTAAACCCTACCAAAATTTAACAATGTTATCTTGTTCAGTTACTTTTTAGATAAATTTTATTGTATATTTTAAGGTATATAATGTGAAGGTTTATACATCTGTAACAGAGAGAGTAAATGGTTACCGTAGTGAAATAAATTAACATATCCAACATCTCACATGGTTACACATTTCCTTTCACTGTGGCAAAACCAGCTATAATCTATTTATTTAGCAAGAATCCTGAATACAGCACACCATCAACTATAGTCCTCATGTTGAACATTAGATCTTTTAATTTCTTCTATCCTACATATCTGCTATTTTGTATACTTTGACCTACCTCTTCTCATTCCTCACTCTGACCTTGGTACAGTCAACATTACTAAGATTTATCCACTTAATTCTATGTCATTTTTCATTTCTTCTTGGATTTCTAATTTTCTTTCTCATCCTCAATTCTGCATTTTCTATCCTTTTTTGTGATTCATGCTGTATATTTTCTTCTGGTTTATCTTCCATTTCACTGATACTTTCTTCAGCTCTGTCTACACTGCTCTTATCTCTATCAATTAAAGCTTATAATTTTTGTTTTATATTTTTCAGTTCTAGAATTTCTATTTGATTCCTTTCCAAAACTCCTGTTTCATGTTTTATACATTGCAATTATCTTTCAAAATTGTTAATCTTTTTTAAAACTCCCTTGAACATAGTAAGCATAGTTATCTTAAAGAATGTATCTGAAATTCTTTTTTTGTCTTAAAACAATGAACATATATTCATGTGCAGTTCTGGAGACTAAAGTCGGAAATCAGGATTTCAACAGGACTATCCATTCTCTTTCTCAAGCTCTAGAAGGGAATTCTTATTTTATAATAATTCTATCATCTGGAGTCTCTACGTGTTTATGTCTGTTTTCCTTTTTTTTGGTATGGTTCTTATTATGTTGTTTTGTCTCTTTTTGTGCCTGGATATCTTTTAATTTTGTACTGTAAACTGTATTTGTAAAACTGTTTGTAGAAGTTAAGTTTTTTTTCTTCTTCCAGGCACCTCAGTGCACTAGTCCTTTTGAATCACCTGAATCCAGTTTTAGGGACTGGAATTTTTTGTGTTATACTATTTGAAACTGAGCAGAAATCTATTTGAGGAATGTCTTTTTTTTCTCCTACTGTTCATCCTTTTTGGGCCTCAATTAAAGATCCAAGGGTTCACCAGATTGTTCCACACTTTGTGAGACTGGAACACCTATTTTTGTGCTCCCAGATCCATAAGGCTTCTGTCTTATTCATGGTTTGGCTTAATCAAATCTTATCTTGGTTAGCATTTTTATACCTTCAAGGAGATTTAAAAAAATAATTTCCCCAGATATTCTGATTGTCTTTAGCAAGAGAACTTGTCCAAATTGTCCCAAGAGTAATATAATTGTCAAACTTTCCACTGAGATGTTTTTTATGAGGCTCTGGAAATGGTATAAGTGAAAGATCTATATAGAATTATTGTCCTTGGTGCTAATACACAGTATAAATTTGGGTAAATAACCTCAGCTTTCTGGAATGGCATTCTTCTTCTACATCAGGAAATTCAATGATTTCTTGTCTCAGGACTTTCCAAAGAGAAAAATATAATACATTGAAAACAGAGTTCTTTAAATCATGGGAGTTTATTTATAACTTTAAAAATTGTATTTAATTTTTTAAATAGAGATGGGGCTTCACTATGTTGCCTAAGCTGGTCTCAAACTCCTGAGCTCAGGCAATCCTCCTTACTCAGTCTCTCAAAGTGTTAGTATGACAGGTGTGAGCCATTGCATCCGGCCTAAACTCACGGAAGTTTAAACTGACTAAAAGTGACAAACATGCCTATAATAAGCCTTCCTCTAATTCCAGTATGTTTGTCAAGAAACTGTGTCCTGAGATTGAAGGCAGTGCTGATCAGGTACAATGGTCATGTACCTGAGGACGGAGAAGCCCACCTGTGTCATCAGGGTCCATGCTAGAGGTAGCTTTTTAGAAGAGAGAATTTAATAGAAGCAATCTTTAGCCAGGTATTGAGGAATTCTAAAGGCAAAAAGGGAATAGGAAGGTATCAACTGCTTCGTGGCAGCTATGGCCCCTAAAGCTAGAAGATCAAAGAAAAGAATATGAAATGGCTAAAACATAGAAGTTTGAAAGAAGAGCCCATGGAGTGAAAATTTAGACCTGTGAGGAGGGGGCCATGCTGGTGCCTCAGGAACTTTGAGGAGGGGCCCCCGAGGCTGACATTTAGCCTCTGAGGACAGTCCCTGTCAACCGCTGCTTAGAAGGCACCATAAAGCTTGTTCTGAGAGTGCTGGAAAAGCTGCCGACTACAATCAGTGGCTGCTACTGGAACAAACAGCTACTGCCCAGAGAAAGACGCAAACAGGAAGCAGCCCTTCTCTTCTCCCTCATCCAGCCTCACAGCTCCTCTCTATCGCCCCCCAATGGCAGAGCCTCGCACAGAGTCAGCTGGCAAAGGATAAACGCCACCCGGCCTCAGGAAGCCGAGGACAATAGGATGGAGTTAGACCCGACTGCTTATGTGTTAATAACCAGCACACCATGTTTACCATCTTCACTGGGGGCTAGTTTATTTTGTCGTGCTGTCATTATGGATTATTGGAGTTTTAAGATAATGAGCTGCATTTATGTCCCAGGAATTTATATTATTTTGTCTATATAAGAAATGTCAGGCCTGGCTCAGTGGCTCACGCCTGTAATCCCAGCACTTTGGGAGGCCAAGGCGGGCGCATCACGAGGTCAAGAGATTGAGACCATCCTGGCCAACATGGTGAAACCCCATCTCTACTAAAAAATACAAAAATTAGTTGGGCGTGGTGGCGTGCTCCTGCAGTCCCAGCTACTTGGGAGGCTGAGGCAGGTGCATTGCTTGAACCCGGGAGGCGGAGGTTGCAGTGAGCCGAGATTGGGCCACTGCACTCCAGCCTGGCGCCTGGCAATAGAGCGAAACTCTGTCTCAAAAAAAAAAAAAAGAAAAAGAAAAGAAAAAGAAATGTGAGTACAGTACTATCTAGCAAAAGAAAGTCGATCTTCAGAGGGATCACTAAAAAAGACAGCCAATTTAAGAAGCAAAGGCTTATTTCTTCTGTTCTCCTTTTCAATGTATCTGTATTTTATTCTTTGAAGAAATAACCTTAACTTAGGTTGTCCAATGACATTCATTCCATTGCCTTGTAATGTACCACCAGACAAGAGTTCTTGCCTCACATTCCAACACCAGCAACCTCTGAAACATCAGCTCACTCTCCTGAGGCCCTGGGGCTTTCCATGACTCATGCTCTAACATGAGCCCCTATCTAAATACAGGCAGACTCTGAGGGAGCCTTTCCTAGGTGACCTGTGATTAATCTAGGTAATCATAAACAAATAAGGTTTCTTCAGCTTCAGTTCCCTGAATTTATCTCTCCCTTTCTTTCTTTGCCACTGTGGAAGGATTGGCTCAAATAGTGTCAAAGATCAGATTTCATTATGGCAAACTGCAATGTTGTCTAAATTCTTCTTCTTCTTAAATTAGTATTATTTTTAGATATTGGGGTCTCACTATGTTGCCCAGGCTGGTCTTAAACTCCTGAGTTCAAACCATCCTCTAGCCTCAGACACTTAAGTAGCTGGGACTTCAGATGTGTGCCACCATGCCTGGCTAAATGATTTTTTTATTGTGGAATATGTTATACCAGTAATATTTGCTGTTAATTAAGCATTTGATTGATTTTAGAAATCCTTCTGTTACCTTGAGACCCAGTGTAACTGTTTCATAATAAAGGAGTTGTTCATGCATAGTGGAGCGCTCACAGTTATTCAAAATCAGCGGAAGGGAGAGAGGCCCTACTTTAGAAATTTACACTTAAAATAATCAGCACAAGTACTAACATCCATGGATATAAACATACTTTCAGCCAGGCACAGTGGCTCACGCCTGTAATCCCAATACTTTGGGTGGCCAGGATGGGAGTATCACTTGAGCCCAAGAGTTTAAGAACATTCTGGGCAACATAGGAAGACCCTGTCTCTAGAGGAAAAAAAAAAAAAAAAAAATATATATATATATATATATAATAACTGGGCATGGTGGTGTGCACCTGTGGCCCCAGCAACTCGGGAGGCTGACATGGGAAGACTGCTTGTGCCCAGGAGGTGGAGGCCGCAGTGAGCCATGATGGCACAATTCTACTCCAGCCTGGGTGACAGAGTGAGGCCTTCAAAAAAACAAAACCCAAAACATACTTTCCTATTTGCCAATATGAAGCAACCCATCATAAGCCAATACCAAAGCAGAAGCATTTTATAAATGTAGCCTAGACTTTGCTGTGAGGGAGAGGGATTATAAGGAGAACTTCAAGGCAAGAAATACTTCACACCAGTAGTTGCCTTCTTCAGTTTCAAACAACAGAAACCATTGGCAGTGAGTTTAAGTAAAAGAAATTTATTAAAAAATATTTAACCACTCACAGATTCCCTGGAAGAGCCAGAAAAACAGTCTTAGAATCAATGGATCTAGGGAAAGTACTCAGATCACAGTGGCCTAGTAGAGGGCACAGATACTGAAAAATGCCCTCTGATGCTGAGTTCTGGCCTCTGCTCCTGGAAATGACATTAATTCTGTCTCTGGAACCCCAAGGGTATCTGCTTATACCATGGGTTCTGGACATATGTGCTTCAGATACAGTCTTACGGGGCTGCATCTGGTTGCCTAGGTATGGACTACATCCCCTGAACCCTCGCTGCCAATTAGACTGAAAAGAATGTTTCTCTGCAAGGAAGAAAGGGCAAGTCTGGAAGGCACTGACTTGAAAGACAGGGAATTCGAAACACAGGGAGGGTGTTTAAAGTTGCTGGCTCGCCACAAAGAATGGAAAATACCGAAGTCATTTCTCAAAGCATGGTGCTTATCATCTGCATCATAATACATCAGGATGCTGAAGAAAAATGCAGATTTCTGGGCTTTATCCTCGAATCTTCTTATTTTTTGAGACGGAGTGTCTTACTCTGTCACCCAGGCTGGAGTGCAGTAGTGCAATCATGGCTCGCTATAGCCTCAAACTCTCTGGCTCAAGAAATCCTCCCTCCTCAGCCTCCTGAGAAGCTATGACTACAGGCACACAATACCATGTCCAGCTAATTTTTAAAAAATTTTTGAAGAGATGGGGCCTTGCTATGTTGCCTAGGCTAGTCTTGAACTCCTGGGCTCAAATAATCCTCCTACAAATCCTCACAAAGTGCTGGGATTATAGATGTGAGCTATTGCAACTGGTCAACCCCCAACTCTCATGAACTAAAATTTCTACATTGAAAGTAGCAACCTACATTTTCCTCCCAAGCAGCCTCCTTGGGTGATTGCCACGTGCACTAAAAAGTAAGAACACTCTTGCGCAGTTTTGTTTTGTGTCTGATTTATTTAAATAGAGACACCCAAGCTGGGCTCTAACTCCTGGGCTCAAGAAATCCTCCTGCCTTGTTCTCCCAGAGTGCTGAGATTACAGGTGTGAGCCACTGTACCTGTCATCCTGCACAGTTTTTATTTTCAAAAGGACTTTTAAAATTTTTATTTTATTCACTTTTGGAATTGAAAGGAAGATAGCTGTACCTTTCTCAGTTGGAGATAAAAATCTCTGTAACTCTCAATAAGAAAGCCCTCTGCTTTGGACTACAGAAATAAGTGTCTGCTCTTCTCTTCACAGGAGAAGCATCAAAGGAAAAGTCAGTATATGTATAGACTCTGAAGTGAGATGATTTGAGTTTGAATACACACTATTTCAATTAGCAGTGTGTTGCAGATTGCATTTTTCAAAAAATGACTGCAGCAATATTTCCCATTCTGCAGGCTCTTCTAGAATCTTCTAGAACCTTGCCTCTCTCCCAGCAAGAAATGGAGACAATTTTCTCTCTCTTTGCATTTAAGCTGGCCTTTGCGACAGCTTCTACCAATTTGTGACTTCTGAGTCTAGGTCATATAAGTGCTACACACTACTACTTGGTCCTCTGAGAAGACTCCCTCTGGGAATCCAGCCTGCACACTGTGAGGAAGCCCAATTTGCCACAGAGGAAAAGCTGACACAGAGATAACTGAGGTCCCTACCTGACAGATCAGAAGCCAATTTACAGGCCATCTCAGCCATCCTGAAAGTGGGTCCTCTAGCCGCCAGGTGAGCTGCTCTTCCTGATACCACGGAGAGCAGGGACAAGTCATTCCTGTGGATCTTTGCCAAAATTATAGATTAGTGAGAAAAAAACAACTGCAATTGTTTGAAGCCACTAAATTTATGGGTGGTTTGTTATGCAGCAATAGATGACTGCTAAGGAGATGAGTCAGTTAACTTCTTTGTGCCTCAGTTTCTCTGTATGTAATATTGGGAAAACAATTAAATCCACTTCGTGGAGTGTTAATGAGAATTAAACAAGTTTTGTTATGTAAGTAGTTAGAAAATGGCCTGGCCTCACTGGCCAGGCACAGTAGTCCAATGCCTGAAATCCCAGTACTTTGAGAGGCTGAGGTGGGAGGACTGCTTGAAGCCAGGAGTTCGAGACCAGCCTGGGTAACATAGGAAGACCTCATCTTCACAAAAAATAAAATTAAGAAAATTAGCCAGGTGTGGTGTTTTTTCATACAGAGGAGGTTGAGGTAAAAGGATTGCTTGAGTCCAGGAGTTTGAGGCTGCAGTAAGCCTTATTTGCACCACTGCACTCCAGCCTGGGAGATCAAATGTGACCCTTTCTTAAAAGAAAAACAAAAAACAAACAAATACTTGACTCCTGACTTATAATAAGTGTCATTTCAAGAAAAGAGTTATGGGTAGATGAAAAGAAGATGAGAACGATGTAAACAGACAAGCCAGAGCTCCTTTAGACTTGTAGTAGTAATATTGTGTTAATTTCACACATCTGAGATAAGGTGGGACGATTTAAATTGGTAACCACTGAAATGATAACTCTTTAAAAACATAAAATGAGTTGTACTACTTTTAATTCTAACTACAATTTCAGCCAGACTAATGTCAATAATATCTGTTTAATTATAATGCATCATTTATTCTTAGCCTGTGAATCATTTATTCCTGTCATTGCTGAGTTAGGACTCAGAGGCTAAATACCGGGTCTGCTTTAAATCACCCTTTCCCTTAATGAGTGACCTTAGCCAGTTACCTCAGTTCTCTCCAAAGACCTAGAAGTTTCCAAATAAACATTTGGAAAATAAATAAAGCTGCCAGATATGACACAAATGTTGGTTCTTCCTGTTATTCTGGCACATGGTTGTTTACCAGGCAAATGACCTGCTGGAAATAGGAGAGTCAGAAAATATGACACTGCAGCTCAAATCTGATAAAAGCCTCCTCGGGCGCTAACATGCCACGGGGATCAGGAGCCAGGAGGCGGGCCTTTGCTCAAGGAGGCACTGCGCAGCATGAAAGGCATCTAGAGGGCAGGTGACCCTCCCAGGGCCACAGGCACACCAACCTCCGTCATCCAGCAGGACAGGACGATGGTCTAGTAAGACCAGGCCTTTGTATTTTACACATATCTTAAAATATCTCAAGCCATTGTATTCACTATATATTGCTGCATAAAAAATTTGCCCCAAAACTTTTTTGGAAAATCGTCTTTCTTTCCTCCTTCCTTCCTTCCTTCCTCCTTCTTTCCTTTATTCCTTCCTTCCTTTCTTCCTTCCTTCCTTTCCTTCCTTCCCTTCCTTCCTTTCTTCTTTCTTTCTTCATTCTTTCATTCTTTTGTTCTTTCTTTCTCTTCCTTCCTTCTTTCCTTTATTCCTTCCTTCCTTTCTTCCTTCCTTCCTTTCTTCCTTTCTTTGTTTTTGAGACAGGGTCTCTTTCTGTTGCGCAGGCTGGAGTGCAGTGCACAATCATAGCTCACTGCAGCCTCAATCTCCCAAGCTCAAACGATCCTCCGAAGAAGCCGGTGCTATAGGCAGGTGCCAGCACACCCAGTTAATTTTTTAAATTTTTAGTAGAGATGAGGTCTCTCTGTGCTTCCCAGACTGGTCTTCAACTTCTGGGCTCAAGCAATTCTCCTGCCTCAGCCGCTCAAACTGCTGGGATTACAGGTGTGAGCCATTGTGCCTTGCCCCTAAATTTAAAAACAACAACAACAACAACAACAAAACAGGGCAGGGCATGGTGGCTCACGCCTGTAATCCCAGCATCCCAGCACTTTGGGAGGCCAAGGCGGGCAGATCACCTGAGGTCAGCAGTTCAAGACTAGCCTGGCCAACATGGTGAAACCTCATCTCTACTAAAAATACCGTAATTAGCCAGGCATGGTGGTGGCACTTGCAATCCCAGCTACTTGGGAGGCTGAGGCAGGAGGATGGTTTGAACCCAGGAGGCGGAGGTTGCAGTGAGCTGAGATTGTGCCACTGCACTCCAGCCCAGTGACAGAACGAGACTCTGTCTCAAAAAGAAAATAATAAAATAAAATAACAAAAACAAGTCCTTTCCCATATTATTGTCATGTATGCAGTTTCACAGTCTACTTCTTCACATTTTTCTGAGGATAACTTTAAAGCAAGTAGCCATATACAAGTCACCTGTGAATACATTCGCTGTTTAGGAAAACTGCAGCTAAACAGTCCCCTAGGGACTAGCGGCAGGAGTGCCTGGGGTCTTGGTGGAAATGCAAAATTGCAGGTTCCACTCCAGACCCACTGACTCAGAATCTGCATTTTGACAAGGTTCCCTGGTGGTTAGTATGCACATTAAAGTTGACAAGCTCCCTTCTAGGACTATCATTGAAGAGCTGAGAATCACTTGTTTTTCTGAAAGTTATACATGTATCCAGCATATGAGAATAATAAAATGAGATCTGTTTAATTACAATGAATTGTTTATTCATTGGAAATCATGGCCAGTCTTGCAGCTCAACGTGGTGAGTATCTGGGAATTTGGAGATCCTTCTTTCTCTGTATCTCCCTGTCTCTCTGTCTCTCTCTCAATCTGGCTCTCCCTCTGTCCTCCTCCGTCTCTCTCTCTCTTTTTTTCCTCCTCTCTTTCTCTCTTTCCATCTTTTTCTCTCTCTCTTTCACCTACATTGACTTTATCGTTTCATTTTTCTATGGAAATACTGAAACAATTGAGACTTGTTTTTGTTTTTCCCCATCACTTGGAGCTGACCCCTTTCATCTTTGATTCAGCCAATTTCCTTCAAAGCTAAATATTAAACAGGCCTGTCTTCTGACAGCTGACCCCAAATAGGGACGCGCAGTGGTCCTCGCCCCAGGGGTGGAGAACTGAGCCGACAAAGGTAGAGGAGAGACAGGATGGAGCCAGTTCCTGTCCCCCAGGGAAGCCCAAAAGTTGTGGCTAAGCCGACACACAGCCAAACAGCCAATAACCAAACAACTGATAGCTTCTGGAAGGCATTCTTGCAGAAATTCCTCTTTTGCCAGAGGGTGAAAAGGTTGCTAATTGATTTTGTCTGCTTTTCAGATGGACTTACAGAGACACAAGAGTTTTAATTCTAACAGAAAGGTAACATTTTTAGATACTGTATTGGAGCAAAGTTTTCTGTGTCTCTCATGTGACCTAGAGCTGCATACTGGTATTTTTTGTTTCATCAACTTGTTATCCTGTTAAGCAAATGGCAGCAGTAAATTTAATTAAGTAAACCCTGTTCTAAAGAACATATGTTTCATAAACATATTATTTATTCATAGCAAAGGAATAAAAGAAAGCTAACTCTTCCCAAATCCCTTGAGAATCAGTGGTCCCAACTCACTGAAGAGATGGGTGAAGACTGCAGTCTTGTGATCTCTGGCCAAGAGATAGATGCCACCTAGTGTCCTCTTTACTGTTTCTGGGGCTTGTATCTCTCAGCACAATGTGCTATTGATCTCAAGTCTGATATGCTCTATGTCAACACATGAAAACAGGGAAGAGAGGAGATAGGTTAAGTGTGAAAGGAAAACATCTTGGGCTCTCAAATCACTGAGCTAAAAGGAAAATTCCAGCTGGAAACTGCCCAAGGCAAACCTGCCTCCCATTCTACTGGAAGTCATCCCTCTGCTCGCTGAGACAGATGCATATTCTGATTGCCTCCTTTGGAAAGGCTTATCAGAAACTCAAATGAATGCAACCATTTGTCTCTCATCTAACTGTGAGAAAGCCCCCTCCTTGCTTGAGTTGTCCCCGCCTTTCTGGACAGAATCAATGAACTTCTTACATATATTGATTAATGTTTCACGTATAACCAAACTTCGCTCTGACCACCTTGGGCACATGTCATGAGGACTTCCTGAGGCTGTGTCAGCAGCGCAGTTCCTCAACCTTGGCAAAATAAACTAACTTTCCTTCCTTCCTTCCTTCCTCTTCTTCCTCTTCTTCCTCTTCTTCTTCTTCTTTTCTTTATTTCTTTCTTTCTTTCTTTCTTTCTTTCTTTCTTTCTTTCTTTATTTCCTTTCTTTCTTCTGACAGAATCTTTCTGTCACCCAGGTTGGAGTGTAATGACATAATTTTGGCTCACTGCAACCTCTACCTCCTGGGTTCAAGCGATTCTCCTGCCTCAGCCTCCCCAGTAAGGGATTACAGGTGCATGCCACCACACCTGGCTAATTTTTTTATTTTTAGTAGAAACAAGATTTCACCATGTTGGCCAGACTGATCTTGAGCTCCTGACCTCAGGTGATCCACCCACCTCTGCTTCCCAAAGTGCTGGGATTACAGGCGTGAGCCACTGTGCCTGCCCCAAAATAAACTTTCTAAATTAACTGGAGACCTGTCTTAAATTTTCAAAGTTCACAGAGGGAAAAAAGAGAAGTGACCTTTTCATATCCATAGAGAGAGAACTCCCATAGAGAGAGAGCTCTGTAATGTTATGCAAAATGGCAGAAATGCCACTTTGTGAAAAGAGACAATTGTTTTAACAGACACAAAAAAGTCTTCTAGTCATTGGGAATGACCAGAGTTTTTAAGAGAAAAAAAATCACAAAAGTCAGAAAGTCTGCCTATAATCCTGAATCAAAAAATAGAGTCAGAATAAATAGTTGGTCGGGACGTATTTGCTTACATAAAAGGAAAACTGAAAAACCTAGGAATCTGGTTCACAAATTCTTCTTAAGCCCTGTGATTTCAGTTTTGTTCTTCCTTTCTTGTTATTCTGGATTAGAGTGTTATTCTTGTGATTTTTGAAAAATGAAAAATATGGGCTTATACTCTTGCCTAATACATGATTTCTGGAAATACGAGGTGAAAAAGTGAGTTCATTTCTTCTTCAGCCCAACCCTAACCATGTGTGAGCTAAGGAATTCTTTATTTCATATTTATTTATTTTTAAGAGACACACTTTGCTCTGTTGCCAAGGCTGGTATGTAGTAGTGCAATCATAGCTCACTGTAACCTCGACCTCCTGGGCTTGAGTGAGCCTCGTGCCCTAGCCCCCTGAGTAGCTGGGACTATAGGTGTGCACCATCATACCTGGTTAAATTTTTTTTTTTTTTAGCAGAGACAGAGTCTGGCTACATTGACCAAGCTGGTCCCAAACTCCCGGCCTCAAATAATCCTCCCACTTTGGCCTCCCAAAATGTTTACAGATAGCCACCATTCCTGGCCAGGAATTCTTAGTATGTTTGCAACATAAAGAAGAAATTAGGGATATACTGGATTTTGTTGTTATAGTTTGGTTTTTAATTTAAGCTATACCATAGAGTTTTGTGGACACTATGAAACCTAGGACTATTATTATGTATTTAACAGAGTAAGTGTTCTAACGGGGCAGTAGAGAGTAACATTAACAGTTGTGAGTGTAAGGTCTGACCACGCCGTGGATGGCATGGTGACCCCCCGTGACCTGCACGTACCCCTCTGGAGGGCCTTCCGGAATTAGAAACCTAAAGTGGCTGGAAGATCATGAAAAGCAGAAGAACTATCAACCCCTGTGGCACCTAGCTAACCTGAGACATTCTTCTATTATTGTTTCTTATTCTGGCCTCAACTGACAAGGCCACTGGACTTTGTAACTGATCTCGGCCAACCTCGTGACTCCACACCATACAACCCCCTCCCAGCTTGCAAAAACCGCCCTAAACTGGAACTTCTATAACTTCCCATTGCCCACCCTAAACCTATAAAACCAACTCCTATCCCACTGCCCTCTGCTGACTCTCTTTTCGGACTCAGGCTGCCCGCACCCTGGTGAACGGACAGCCATGTTACTCACACAAAGCCTGTTTGGCTGGGGTCTCTTCATTCAGAACGTGTGCGTTTTAACAGTGCGCATTATTTCTGGAAAAATCTGACAATAAGTTCATTGGGTGAGTAGCAAAGTCATAACCTCAGAGAGAAATTTTCGACACAGAAGGGCATACTATCTTTTGGATAATTAACTTCATTCAGAGCTTCCATTTACATTCTTATTTTTCTACTTTGCCTTTACGTATTTTTTTGTAATTTACATATTCCTATACAATCCTAAAATCTTTCTGAAACAAGCGAGACTATATATTTATTATTTTGATAATTGTTAGAAATTAACTTTATATATTTTTTAAAACACAAAGTTATCCTTGTGACCACTGGCATTATAACTGATATTAAAAAGCAAGGGCTCCTCCTAGTGATACTGCAACTCAACGCAGTGTACTAATTCCAGGTACATTTGTTGTCTTTGTTGTGTCAGAAGTTCATTATCCTTAGTAAACACATACTGGAAATCTGTTGAATTCAGGCATCAGTAACGGAGACGTGTGTTTTAGGGAAACTGCAATGACTCCTTCAGGCCACTAGGGGCCACTTGACTAAATTCTCTTCCCAGTTCAAAGGAAAGGTCCCCAGGGGTGGACTCCCAGGGAGCAAAAAGAAGGACCTCCTCCCACCCTAAAGTGGGATATTCTAAGGGTAGAATCAGGCTCATCATACTCAATAAATCAGTATTTCTCTGATTCTATGATTTTTTTGAAACCTCTTTAAAAGGAAAAATAAATGTGGGTTCCCCAATATTGACGTGGGACTGGATTACTGTACCATAGAGATGCACGTACAAGATGATTGCTCTGACCATAATTGCCAACAAAAGGGGGAAGAATGAAAATAAGAAAGTTGATGTCCCTTTCCCTATTACCTGCTGTGGTCAGATACTTCCTGCCTACTCTTTATCCTAAAAAAACAAATGGGGCTAACGTCACTACCACCCACTTCCATCAAACCCTCCTTCCAATATGCAATTTGTCCTGTTATGTAAGATGAGAAGAATTGTCCCAGTTGTTTGGAAAAAAGTATTCTTTTTTTTTTTCTTCCAGACATTAGAGTCTCGCTCTGTTGCCCAGGCTGGAGTGGAGTGGTGCAATCTCAGCTCACTGCAACCTCTACCTCCCAGGATTAAACAATTCTCCTGCCTCAGACTCCTGAGTAGCTGGGATTACAGGCATGTGCCACCACACCTAGCTAACTTTTCTATTTTTAGTAGAGATGGGAATTCACCATATTGGCCAGCCTGGTCTAGAATTCCTGACCTAAGGTGATCCACACGCCTTGGCCTCCCAAAGTGATGGGATTGCAGGTGTGAACCAGTGCACCCAGCTGAGAAAGGTGCTCTTTTCTTTGTCCTTCCCTGCCTCTATTCGCTTCCTAAGTGGCACCATTTCTGCTCAGGAACACCAAACATCATTGTCTCTTTGAAGGTAATTCGGGAGATTGTGTAAGATGTCATTAAGTTTTATCACAATTGCACACAAGGACAGGCTATTGGGCACAACCATCTAAGTACATATGTCCTAGATTCTTAGGTGGCTGTGCAGCACAGTTCAGAGTCAGGCCAAAGCTCAGCTGACTCTAGGAAGGCCTCACCTTCCTTTTGATGCGGTTAAAAGATAGTTCATTTGCAACCTTGCAGAAATAGCTTTGAAGAAAAGCACTGGAAGCTGTGTGGTTGTAATTGGATTTAAGTACTGTTGAATATAATATAAAAGTGGCGCATCCTCCTAATAATTAAAGTTGTCATCTCCAGGTTTTATTCAACGTTTGAATCATGCTCAAACTTGCAGACTTGACTTAAAGCTTAGATGCTTCATCTCCAAAGGAAGCTGGCCACGGAGTATAACAGGAAATCTAGTAAGCTATCTGGAGTTTTCCTCTAGAAAGTGCTGTGGTCTCAAAATGCAGTCCTGGGTATCTGGACACAATGCCACAAAGGGTGAGTGCTAAGAAGAAAAGATTTCAGGACTGAGGGACGTGGCTCCTTTTTCTAATGTACACTGTGTTGGGATACTGGGGTGAAGGCCGAAATGTTCCAGGTTGGAGTCTTCTGTGGTTTTAGTTTGCTTATCCCGGTATCTGGAGTTGAGAGGAAACCCAGTTTGAGATTTAGGATGTGGACAGGAGGCAGGAGTTCTGCCTATAAATTACAACAGAGTCTGAACTGGCAGGAACTGCCAAGAAGACAAAGTGGTCACAATTGGCTTAGGCCTGAAACCAGGGCCCCTGCAGAGCCGGAGCCCAGCTGGGGCCTCCTCCAGGGCCACTGCAGCTCTGCCTGTGCTTGGATGAGAGACAAGCTCTGTGCTGCTTCCTCCGAATTGCGAAAACAAGCAGGCTGGGCCAGGATGGAATAAATGAAGCTGAAGATGAAAGACATTTTTAAGACAGACATGAATTAGAGAGCTGTGGCGATCTGATTTTGTCTTTTGCATTCACCTTCCTTCTCCTTTCTGCAGTGAGGCCAAGGTGGATGGTCAGGCCACTTGGACTTATACGAGAGCTTCTGCAGGCAGAAGGATAGCGAAGACTTAGAGACTGTGTTGTGAACTCACGCCCAGGAGAGCCATTAGGCCTGGGCCTTGTCTGCAGGTTTCTTTATTCACATTGAGAAAGTTTGTCCTTCCTGCCACCCGTAATTTTCCTGGAGAACTGAGAATAAGAAAACCAAGGGGACACCCATAGAGTCCATAGGTTCCTAGGTTAGTTCTATACACTCCCCTTCTCCTCCCAGAAACCCAAGATGTCAGATTCCTTTGAGCTCACCCTAAACTGCTCACGGCAAGAACATCAGTCTGTTTGTCTCTTGAGACAGTCTCTGGCATGTTTATGAAAAGATCACTGGAGACTCTAGTTTCACAATCAACAATGTACCTAAAAATAGAAAAAAATCTGTTCCAGGATAATTTTGTCTCTGAACAGCAAGATCAACAAAAGATGCCTTCAGGGAACGAGTGGTCCTGCACTGAAGTCTAATGAGACTCTGAGCTGCCTCTCAGAGCAAGGGGAGTGGGTAGCTGGTCCTGCACTGAAGTCTCAAGGGACTCCGAGCCGCCTATCAGAGCAAGGGGAGGGGGTAGCTCCTACACGCTCCTCTTCCCATCAATTCTTACTGACTGGCAGCACAGATGAAGCTGCGAACAGTAAAAGCTGACTGCGAACCATTCTGACCCCATCACCTGGGGCTAGGTGGCACTATTCAAGAACCACGTCTGCGCAAGGCAAGGCCAGGGTCTAATTGGTTGGAAAGCTTGGTATGAAACCCAGAATGCTAGTTGCCAAGGCTCTCTTCCCCTAAATTTTTAAACCCCTAGGTAGTTGCCTGGAAATGTAATCCGGATGTTCCTGACTCATGTATATTTAAACCCATCCCACTGTTGTTTCCAGAAGACATTTGATGGACATTCTGGGCAAGTCTTTTGTCTTGATCCAATCAAGGAATCCCATTAATTAGTCTCACAAAAGTCCACATGGACTAAGTCTGTCTTATGTTTGCTAACTTGTTTTTCCTTTTCTTTTTCCTCTTTTTTTTTTTGTTTGTTTTTTACTGGCCTTGTTAAATAGTCTAAGAAAACAGAAGAAAGAGTTTAACATAACATACAGCATCGTGGACCTTACTATGATGAAGCTTCCTTTCTCTGGGCTGGCAAACCGGGACCCCATCAATAAGTCGTGTCAAAATATGGAGTTTCCTGCATAGGAAAGGGAGTAGAAGAGAATAAAGCAGAAATCAATATCTATTCCTAGGTTCTTACTGCGTTGTAGGAAGCACTTTGTTTTTGTTTGTTTGTTTGTTTGAGACAGAATCTCACTCTGTCTCCCAGGCTGGAGTGCAGTGAAGTCAACTTGGGTCACTGCAACCTCCACCTCCCAGGTTCAAGCAATTCTTGAGCCTCAGCCTCCTGAGTAGCTGGGATTATAGGTGCCCGCCACCAACACCCAGCTAATTTTTTGTATTTTTAGTAGAGATGGAGTTTCACCTTGTTGGCCAGGCTGGTCTTGAACTCCTAAGTTCAAGTCTCCTCTCACCTCAGCCTCCCAATGTACTGGGATTAGAGGCATGAGCCACCATGCCCGGCTGGAGGAGGCACTTTCTACTCTGGTTGGTAGATATAAAGATATCCTATTATCCTTACTGTTTATCAGCAGACAACAGATTCCAAACACAGTGAAGATTCATCACAGGGTTTTGAAGTCACAGAGACTTGAGTCAAAGTTCTGTCCCCCTCCTCCCATTCCCAAATATGTATGTAGGACGCAGATGAGCTACTGGAACTCTCTGAATTCCTGTTGCCTCATTTTTCAAGGCAATAATATTTAACGCATCACTTTTAACTAATGTTTATTGAGCACTTACTATGTGCCAGATATTGTGCTAAGAGTTTTCCATGCATCATTTTGTTTTACCCTTATGATTTCCTTATTCTACGTGCATGAGAACTGACGCTCACAGCATTCACACAGAATGCTGAGTGGCAAATCTGGAACACAAACATCGTTCTGTATGATTCCAGAGTTATCATCTTGCTGCTGTATGAAATGAAATAAGACGTGTATAGACAGGGCTCTTAGTAGCTATGGAAGAGAACCAACACTAAGAACTGTCTACTGTGTGCCATACCCTAGACATGCTTTATTTCCAAGGCTGTCATTTTGCTTATGCATAAAAGGTTTTTGTGGATGTGACAGTTGTAGCAGAGGATCACAGGGACATGTGCACCTCTGACTAAGGTTGTCCTCCACCAAGAACACAGCTCTCAGAGGATGTAAGTAGAATGGTAAGTGAGGAAGGAGGCAACCACTCAGAGAAATAACTTCCAAATCAATCCTTGAAATGGAGCCGGGCACAGTGGCTCAGACCTGTAATCCCAGCATTTAGGAGGCTGAGGAAGAAGGATTGCTTGAGTTTGAGATCAGCCTGGCAACACAGGGAGACTCTGACTCTACAAAACAATAATATTAAAAAGTTAGCTGGGCATGGTGGTGCATGCCTGTGGTCCTAGCTACCCAGGAGGCTGAAGCAGCAGGATCACTTGAGCCCAGGCGTTTAGGTTGCAGTGAGCTATGAAGGCCCTACTAAACTCCAGCCTGGGTGACAGAGCAAGACCCTGTCTCAAAAAAAAAAAAAAAAAAAATCCTTTAAATGAATGGAGCAAAAGATATCTCAGACAGTCTCCATACTCTTCCTAAAGGGATTTAGGTAGGCCCCATTTCAGTATGCACAGAAGTCTAGAAAATACAAAAGGAGGAAGAATTTTCTGTCTAATGCTTTATTTGTGCAAATGACAGGACTTCTAAAGCTTTCCAACAACGCAGCAGTTGACATTATTCAAAAGGGCTGATAGTAAGCAGGTGCTCTGTCCTCTAAAGGTTTCTAGAAGCTTATGTGGTCTGTATTTGGTCATCCCGATTTAATTTCCTATTTTTCTGATAGAGAAGGAATGTCGTTCTCTGTAGAAATATGTGTCCTAAAAGTCCCTTGGCTACTCTGATTAAAAAAAGAAACATGTCTGTGGGACTAAGCCAAGATATAGAGATAAGAATGGACACAGTAGTCACAGCAGATACGCAGGAGGAAGAAAGGAACTGATGAAAATAGGGATCCTTTTTCTCTTTACAGTTGCCATACAGAGGCGATAAAACCTGTAACTATGCTGATATTCTGATGATATAGGACATTGCTTCCAAAGAGATAGCAGTTTCCATACAGCTGATCCATGTGAGCACATATTAATCTCTTTTTATTCTAGGAGGAAGAGAATCGCATCACAGAAAAGTCATGAAATGATTGAAATGTTCTGTTCTGTTCTCCTAACGCGTCACTAAATGTATGTTGAACCTCATCATATAATCTGATTAACACACATGCTTGAGATGATTCATTATAATGATGACAATGGGAATTTCCAAAGAACACTTATTCTGTGCCACAAACGGTGCTAGCCACTTGACATGAATTATTTCCTTTAATCTTCTCAGGAATTTTGTTGAGAAAATTGAGATTCTGATTTTAAGTGACTTTTCTAATGCATAATGCATAGGTTTGAGTTCCATGTGTCTTTGACGGCAGATCCATGCTGGTCCACACCTCCTAGCTCTCAAACAGCAGTGATAAATCATAAGAAAAGGACCAGGAGATGAAGGGGGTGGGAACTGGCATCTGCCCAGTACTTGGTCTGTATCAGGTACTTCACATGTTTTCGCATGCTCAGCTCTACATAATTAATAAGTAGGTGAGCTAAGACTGAACACCAGATGGACCTGCTTTCATGGTTCACTCACGTTCCCTCAAGTGGACTTGCTGCCTGATTACTTTATGTGGGTTAAAAAAAAATTTTAAAAGGCATGAAAGTAATTTAAGCGTCACCTAATCCTGAAGCTAACTAAAAACGATACTGGGAATTAAACTTAAGACATTGGTACCCTGATTATCTACTGCTGCATAACAAGTTACCCCAAAGTGTGGTGGCTTTCATACAACAATTTATTATTATTATTATCACAATTCTGTGAAATGAAAAATCAGGTGGAACACAGTAGAACTGCATGCTCCTTTTCTTCTCCTTCATTATTTATTTATTTAATTAAGTTTTAACTGACACATAGTAACTGTACATATTTATGTGGTAAAGTGTGATGTTTCAATACATGCATGCATTGTGTAACGATCAAGCCAGGGTATTTAACATAGTCACCAGAGCATACATTTCTCTCTCTCTCTTTTTTTTTTTTTTGGTTGAGACAAAGTCTCACTCTGTCACTCAGGCTGGAGTGCAATGGCGTGGTCTCAGCTCACTGCACCTCTGCCTCCTGGGTCCAAGTGATTCTCCTGCCTCAGCCTCCCGAGTAGCTGGGATTACAGGTGGGTGCCACCATGCCCAGCTAATTTTTGTAATTTTAGTAGAGATGGGGTTTCATCATCTTGGCCAGGCTGGTCTCTAACTCCTGACCTGGTGATCCGCCTGCTTCAGCCTCCCAAAGTGCTGGGATTACAGGTGTGAGCCACCACGCCTGGCCCATTTCTCATTGCTTTGTAATGAGAACATTTCAGAATCCTCTCTTCTGTCTATCTTGAAATATACAGCACAGTATTATCAACCATAGTCTCCCTACTGTGCCACAGAACACCAGAACCTTTTCCTCCTATCTAACTAAACTTTGTACCCACTGACCCACCTATTTGCATGCCTCGGGTGACTTGCTTCTGCTCAGCAATGGC
The DNA here is from genome assembly GCA_004027715.1 of Plecturocebus donacophilus. Classification (NCBI taxonomy): domain Eukaryota; kingdom Metazoa; phylum Chordata; class Mammalia; order Primates; family Pitheciidae; genus Plecturocebus; species Plecturocebus donacophilus. The sequence goes on along the minus strand of PVKP010002806.1, from coordinate 86,881 downwards.
TGGAGTCTCAAATGGGAAGACTTCAATGGTTGAGGGGGTGAAGCCAATCATTTCTGGCTGGGTATCTCTCTCTCACTCTCTTTATCTTTCTCTCTCTCTCCCTCATACACACACACACACACACTCACACTCTCTCCCCCTCCACACACACTCACATTCTCGCATACACACACACACACACACACACACACACTCACACTCTCTCTCTCCAAAATAGCAAGCTTGGGATTCCTCACAATATGGCAGTCTCAGGGTAGCTGAACGTCTTAAATGGCAGCAGAGCTTTGGAGTGTTCCAAGTTCAAGAAAAGGAAGTGACATCTACCAGTCTCTTAACGCGTGGACCAAGAAATGGATACAGTATCATATTTACCATAGTCTGTTGTTCAAACCAGCCAACGGCCTACTTGAATTCAAAGGGAGGGAACAAAGACCCCACCTCTTCATGAGAGAAGTATTGAAGAATACAGAGCCATTTTCAATTCATCACTGCTAAATTTGAAAATTGCCTAAATATATTAATGTCAGCTGAATCACTAACATCAATATGATAGGCTACACGTTGAACTGTTTTTCCCCCAGGCATTAAGCAAACTTGTCAATAACTATTCATATTAACCTTATTATAGATATAAATCATCATTTGGGCTTTTTTTTAACCCATATATGAAGATCTTAAGAAAGGAATAAAGTAGAATTTATTAATAGTTTACCTATTGTCTAAAAAGTGTGTTTATAATAATTCATTTAATTCTCATAATTACCTTAATGTGTTACATGCATTTTATAGATGAGAAAGTTAAGGCTTAAAGAGATCCAAAGTGGTTTCTGAATATCAGTATCCTTGATGCTTCAAATCCTTTAAACTTTCAGGGTGAATCTTCTTTTAGGGTTTTTGAAAATTAAAAAAATTTATATATATATGTATTTTGGGGGGGGGTTGATGCATAATATTTTGCATATTTGGTAGTTACATGTAATTTAAATGCAACTTACTCTAGTCCACCTAAAACTTCATGTATCCAACACCTATGGATTCTCGAATGTGTGTTTCTTAGTTGTCCACTGTTCAAGTTTCCTGTTTCTGTTTAATTCTTGATCCATCAGCTCTTGTCTTTAGTTACAGGTCACCAATTTCCACCTCACCCCACTCTAAATGTCCCAGCCCCCTTATTCATTAATTCCATTAAACTCCTGTTAATGTCTTTAATATATGGATCTAAGTTCTGAAGGCTTGAGGGTAATGAGGGGAAATCACATCCCACTTAACAGAGAAATGACTTGCAAAGGAATGTTAGACAATGCTATTTTTAAAAACACCTAGGCCATTTCTGTTGCTGGGAATTTCTTACTGGCTGTTCACTCTCACCACATGTTATAGGCCCCTGACATTGCCTCCATCCTGTTAGTCTCTGGAACTACTTACTCACCTCACTCCTCTACTGGCTGCTGCTATAAACTAATATTCTACCAACACTTCTGTGCACAGCAATTAGCCTCCCTCTTTGTCTTGCCCTGGGCCATTGCAGAAACAGCCTTTACCATCCAGAGAGGTTACTGAAATATTTTTATGCACAATGACACTTTTCTTTCTACCGTTATCTGTTAGGCAGAAGGTGACACTGCAGTAGTTCATGCAATACATAGGCTTTTGAGTTTAGTTTCAATTATAACAAATGTTTTCTAAATCTAAAATTCACTTAGCAAATAAAATGTGCCCTGCACATAAAAGATATTTAATAAATAGGCGAAGTGTGAATTAAATCAGTGCTAATCAGGAGCCATAATGTTGAATAGTAAGGAAAGCCTCAGTACTTAGTTTCACAGTTTGACCACTGAACTAGCAAAACAATGAATGCAATTCAATGAGGAAAAACATAAAATTGCATTAGAATACACAAGGAATGGTTCAGGAAGTCCAGTGAAGAATAGTCAATGGCCACAGAATGAGATCCAAAAACATATGACAAATTCTCCAAAAATTAGTATTAGTTGGATATTTTAAAATTTATTTAATAAATACTTGAAAGAAGAAATGCTTTATTTATTTGTTTGTTTGCTTGCTTATTGAGACAGAGTCTCACTCTGTCACCCAGGCTGGAGTGCCGTGCTATGATCATAGCTCACTGCAGCCTTTGACTCTTGGGCTCAAGCAATTCTGCCACCTGAGACTCCCAAGCAGCCAGGACAAGCACATGCCAACATGTCTGACTACTTTTTAAAATTTTTGTAGAGATTGAGTCTTGCTATGTTGCCCAGGCTGGTCTCAAACTCCTGGCATCAAGTGATCCTCCCACCTCAGCCTCCCAAACTGCTGGGATTACAAGTGTGAACCTCTGTGCCCAGCCATAAAACATGTTCTAATGAATCTTTCAATAACTTGCAAAGTACTGTGACTGTTGGAAAGTTACCATGTCCTAAGAGATTATCTAAAGAACTGAAAGCATGACTGTTCTGGGAATTCAAAGAAATATTAAAACTGCTTTGAATGAAGACAGAACAACCCCAAAACAGAAACAATGGAATCCTTTAAATATATATAAATTAAAAGCTAACACACCCCTCTTTTTTTGTTGATTTTTTGGAGACAAAATCTCACTCTGTCGCCCAGGCTGGAGTGCAGTGACATGGTTTCGGCTCACTGCAGCCTCTGCCTCGTGGGTTCAAGTGACTCTCCTGCCTCAGCCTCCCAAGTAGCTGGGATTACAGGCTCATGCCACCACGCCCAGCTAATTTTTGTGTTTTTGATAGGGACAGGGTTTCATCATGTTGGCCCAGATGGTCTTGCTCTCCTGACCTCGTGATCTGTCCACCTTGGCCTCCCAAAGTGCTGGGATTACAGGCATGAGCCACCACGCCTGGCCCCCGCTTTTTATGACTCTTATTTTCCTCGGCATTCTGTCCTGGTGTGACATGGCTTTTGCCGAGTGAGTTTGTTGCCCAAGATGGTGGATCACGGAAATTGTGGTGGAAAGCCACTCCCCATCTTTAGCTCCCTCTAGAGCGGTCCTTGGTTTTCAAAGGGTACACAGTGTGGGCTGGTTTTGGAAAAGAGGCATTCCCACAACGGCAATTAAGTTAAATTTGGAGGGCCAAGTCACTTTCTCCCTTACAGCTCAGCTTGAGCCCACGGGAAACCATCTTGATCCTTCAATATAGTGCCTTCAGAATAGAAATCCAAATTGGTTCTCCTACGACATGGAGTACTGCTGAGATCACTAAACTCCTCTGACCACTCATACATTTAGCATTTCCCTTTTCTATGTCAACAAATCCTGAATAATGGTGTTCATTATTTCACTGCACTCTCAAAAATACAGGCGCTCCAACAAAAAACAGTTAAGTGTCAAGCTATAGTAATATAAGAGATAACGCATTTTCATATATTAAGCACACGTGGGGACTCATGTTTTGTTATATGCTATCATGACTACTTTTGTGTACCTTTGTTATAGAATTCGTAGTCTCCTCAGAATTTTTAAAAAGACCGACTTAGAAAGTAAGTGCCATTATTTTTGCCATTATTTTTTATTCAAAGCAAATGAAAAAGAACATTTGTCTATATTTCAAAAGTGCTATCAGGGACATTTTATCTTATAGGAAATCTAGAATATTTACTCTCCAGTGCCTTGAGATGATTTTTAACAAATACATTAATCTCACTAGTCCACCCCTACGGGTGGCAATGTTTTATTTACCTTGGCTTTATTTTTAGTATTGTGCCTCTAAATTTTGTTTGGGGATGAAAACATGAAGGTCTTTTCTTGTATTTTCTGTAAGTCATATAAGGGCTCATTGGCTACAACCCTCTTAAAAATTAGTGGCAGGAAAAAAGCAAGCATCTTTTGAAGCAGTGAAATGCTTCCTTTCATTGGCAGCAGAAAACAATGTAGCCCATTGTTTTTACTCTTTCCCCAAACTGCAGGAAGCTCAGAATTAAATTTAATGTTCAGTTGCAGTAACTATCTTAAACTTCCCCTTTTATATGCTTTTTGATTTTCTGTCTATTTTAACAGACTTACTGTGTATGTAACATTTTATTGAAACCTGTCTAAAATATTTTCTGGCAGAAGGAAGAATTTAAGTTACTCTTTAAAAACAAAAACAAAATAAGACCTGACTCCAATTGCACGGAAATGTGTGGGTTATTTTAGATGTAAGCCCACAGAACAATCACCCATTCGGTTACTTGGGAGAACTGCCTCTATGTATCCACTGTGTCCTTGTGCATAAAAACTCCAAATTGAGAAAAGTAGAAAGGCCATTTCGGGCCAGGTGTGGTGGCTCACGCATGTAATCCCAGCACTTTGGGGGGCCAAGGTGGGCGGATCACAAGGTCAAGAGATCGAGACCATCCTGGCCAACATGGTGAAATCCCTTTTCTAATAAAAATACAAAAATTAGCCGGGTGTGGTGGCACATGCCTGTGGTCCCAGCTACTCGGGAGGCTGAGGCGGAAGAATCACTTAAACCCAGGAGGCGGAGGTTGCAGTGAGCCGAGATTGCACCATTGCACTCCAGCCTGGCAACAGAACAAGACTCCGTCTCAAAAAAAAAAAAGGCCATTTGGAATCTGACTTTTCTTTTCTTTTCCTTTTTTTGAGACAGAATCTCATTCTGTCACCCAAGCTGGAGTGCAGTGGCATGATCTTGGCTCACTGGAATCTCCGCCTCCCAGGTTCAAGTAAGTCTCATGCCTCATCCTCTCAAGTAGCTGGGATTATATGCATGTGCCACCATGCTTAGTTAATTTTTGTATTTTTTAGTAGAGATGAGGTTTCACTATGTTGGCTAGCTTGGTCTCGAACTCCTGACCTCAAGTGATCCGCCCAACTTGGCCTCCAGAAGTACTGGATTATAGATGTGAGCCACCCTGCCGGACCCAAATTTGACTTCTTGATGAAAATCTACTTTCTGATTTGATTCTTCAGTGAACTTGTCCCTTGGGCATGGAGAGCAAAAAACCTCCACTTTGTTCTCTCTTTTTTTTTTTTTCCTGAGAATTTTTTGCTTCTGTCTAGCACCCAGTATGGGTCCCTGCCTTGCTATATGTGGTTCTGGGTATGAAAAACTGGGCAAAAAACGTATTTAAGTCCTCTTTACCAAGGGATGCTTGTTCTAGCTGATTTCTAGTGAGGTATAAAATGTTATCAAGTTGGACTTTTCGGTTCTAGTATTAGTACTGTTATATCTGATATTGTAAATTCCAAAGAGCTAAAAAAATACAGTCAAAGAAAGCCAACCAAATTGCTCTAAAGCTTTAAAAATAAACAGATGCATTTCAGTCATGGGTAAAGGCCTGGGAAAGAGGGAAGAATTTGTAGAGGTATTTAAATTAAATCAGTTTGCCCACCTCCTATCAAATTCTTAGACAAGTGGTACATTTTGGTGGGGTTCTTAAACTTTTTGTAATTGTTCATGTAATTTTCTTTTTGTAAATGTTCAAATGTCGCATGAATTATGATTAGAATCCGAAGCTGAAGCTTAACATCTCTTCTGAAAACAACATAGTCAGTGAGTCATTCTTTATAACAAAGAGCTTGGGGAAAAAAGTAAGAAAGGTCACAAGGGAACCTGGAATATTGGTAAACAATCAGAAGGTTTCAGGAAAAAACCAGTTTGCATTTGGTATAACTTAGAGACTATTTTGGAAATTTAATAAACCTGGAACAAAGTTATTTGAAACTTCAGTAATGAATGCAATGGTTAAATTCCACTCATTCCTGCATCATGGCAGAAACACCCTTATCTCTGAACACAAACCAAAACACACAAAGTCCTGATACCTATCTGCCAGCCCTGGAGGGCAGCCTGGCAGTAGGAGAAGGAAGAAATCTCTTAAGAGCCTTCTCTTTTACCATCTGTGCTTTCTACCAAATCTGTCATCTTTTACTTCTATCCAAACTGAAAATGAAGGAGCAAGCCTTCTCAGATGGCAGAGGCTACTGATGTTGGCAGTAAATATATAAATGAAACAAAAACAGAAATAACAACACACACACACACACACACACACACACACACACACAAATTAAAACAAGCTCCTGAAATGCACAGCTCCCTTCTACCCTCTCTAAATTAATAACAGACTTAATAGTTCAAAGGTAACTTGCGAGAGGTTTGAGTTTCTTTTAAAAAACCTAAATATAGATTAATATATTCCCCCCACCCTTATATTAATATTTAAAAAAAATAAACACATTTGGTCTAGTGTAAGGAATATTTAAATATAAACAGTAATTTTCACACACAACTGCATGTTTTTATAATACAAAATCAACCTCACACCAATAAGAGTTGCAGCAGTTGATCACGTTTTTACTGCAATCTACATCCATGATTTCTCCTTGCCATTAGAAGTGATACGGAAGTACTGGGAAGGGATGAGAGTGGTCACTTTAAGTGATAGGGAACGGAGAAGTGCTGGGTAGGGGTGGGCGTGGTCCCTGGCTAGGGTTCCACCCCTACAGACCTAGGTGAGGTCAGGCACCCTTGCTTTTGCCCACCCCCTAACTGCTGCATTTTCCAAGACCACCCTGGCCCACCATGCCCCCGTCCTGGGCCTATAAAAACCTGAGACCCTAGCACGGCAGAGACACCAGCACCTGGACCTGGAGAGGAGCACACTGGTGGAAGAAGACGCAAGTGGCTGATTGTGGAGAGGAGAGCCGGTCCAGAGGCGAGCCAGGCAGAAAAGCACGACAGGCACCAGCAGGCGGGGAGGCCACTGACTGGCAGAATGACGCGGAGTTTGGCTGGGGCAGTCGGAGGAGAGCCCAGGCCGCCCAGTAGCCCGACCCCAGGGAAAACCATCTAACCATCTCCCTTCTGGCTCCCCCATCCGCTGAGAGCTACTTCTACTCAACACAACCTTGCACTCATTCTCCAAGCCCACGTGTGATCCAACTGTTCGGTACACCAAAGCAAGAAACCCCAGGTTACAGAAATCCCTCTGTCCTTCTGATAAGGAAGGGGGTCTCATTGAGCTGGTTAGCACAAACCGCCTGTAGACGGCAAACTAAAAGAGCACCCGTAACACATGCCCAGTGGGGCTTCCGCTGTAAACCGTCATCCCTAGACACTGCCCCACAGCCTGCCCATCTGTATGCTCATGTCGAGGTTTGAGCAGTGGGGCACACTCCCATCGCACGCTCTGCGAGGGGGACGAGGGAACCTTTCCCATTTCAGAACAGTGGTGGGGCGGAGCGCAGTGACTCACTGCTGTAATCCCAGCACTTTCAGGATCCCAGGCGTTCGGAGTTTGAGACTCACCTGGGCAACGTGGTGAAACCCCGTCTCTACTAAAAATACCAAAATGAGCCAGGTGTGGTGGCAAGCACCTGTCCCAGCTACTGGGGTGACTGAGGTAGGAGGACTGCTCGACCCCCAGAGGGGGTGAGCCAATATCACTCCACTACTCTCTAGCCTGGGCAACAAAGTAGAGACTCTGTCGCCCAGCCCCACCTTTCAGAAAAAAAAGTGGTGGACAGTTTGTCATCTGGCATAGAGGAGAGAAACGGCCTTTCCATTTCTGAAGATGCACTGCGGTTGACGTGCCTGTTCCTCCTCTTGCCTGTGTGTGACCTCTCCAAGGAGACCCGTGTCCATGTCTTCTCCCGCCAGATCACTACCACCTACTTACAACGAGCGGAGCTGGGAAGCATGGTACATTATCAAGTACTACCAGTTTGTATCACAGTTTATTAACTACTAATAAACGCTCACTGCCACTTCTTTCTATACTAGTCTCTTTTAGTATTTCCCCAGTGGTGTTAACCATAAAACATGTATCCAAGAGGTGTCCAACAAAAACACTCTTCCTTTTATTAACTATTATAAACAGTGACATAAAATGCTAATAAACACGTTTTATTGTTTGAGTTGAACATCAAATTCCATGGATTTGAAGAGGTATGGTTTTACTGGGGACTGACAGCTTTTAAAATTGTGATCTGGATCACTGGTCTCTGCAGCCGGCACAGATGTGTACAGGGACGAGGGCACATGGCCTGGGGTGACACTCGGGCACTAGGTAAATGATGAGCACATTTACAAATGGTATTTGACAGGTAAATTCATACATGCCAACGGATAACCAGAATTTTATGTCCCAGAAACTGATGATGTGTTGAACTTTCTCCATTCTCCTTCCAGATCCCCTGTCTGCACTTCTGTCTTGTTTTCTGAGATCAGGAAGCTGACCTCTGCAGATTGCATCAGCTGGGTCTGGGCCCCCTTGTCCTTTGGCTTCCTTCTGGTTTCAGCCAGTGACAGCCACTGTAGCAGAGCAGAGGCGGCTCATTCTTCTGCTGAAAGCCACAGCTCCCACCTGGTGTTCTCAGAGCTCGGTAGGTCCCGTAATTACCTGCATCCCTGCTTGTAGGTAAGGGTGGCCATCCCTCCCCTTTGCTGGCCCCAGAGGAGCTTTATGGAGCCTTGCTGTTTTCCTTCCCTTGCCTTCATATAACCTCCTCTTATTAAACTGCTTAATTATCACATTTGAGTGTCATCTTTTTCTGATACATGCAGCTATGTAGATTAAGGGGGATAACTATACTTAAAAAATCAATAAACCAGACTTTGCTTCATCTGGTCTCTTCCTTATCCCTCAGGTCCAATGTATTATGCAATACTGAACTACGGTGGTAATTCATGAGGGCTAATAGTCTCATGTATCGAGCACTTAGGTGCTAGATGTCTGGCATGCATTATCTCATTTGATCTTTATTATTACCCACCTGGAAGGTAAGTGCTATTATCTCAATTTTCCACACAAGGAAACTGAAGCACAGACGTGTGAAGGAACGTGCCCAAGAGCCCACAGCCAGCAGCCTATGCGGTACTGCAGCCTGCGTTCCATTCTCAGTGCAAAATCAAACAGTGCATTCCTGGGCTCAGAGCAGTTGGTCTCAAACTGGGTCACCTTCCCTGCTTCTACTGGTTTCTCCCTTTCCTGATTGCCTTCCCTCTTCCTTCTCATTTTCTTGTTTTCAACTCTGACTTCACCTCTTCACTCTTCACCCTTTGTCCTTTACTTGGCCTTCTACTCTCTCATGAGCTGGATTTTCTTCACCAGTGAAACAGAGCAAAATATCAAGAGCTACACATTGTTTTAAGAGTCCATTGCAGCCATCACAAATTAAGCTTATGGAAAGTTCTTAATGGTATGGAAAATGTGGGATTGTGAATTCCCTAAAGCAGCACTGTCTTGTTCATTGAGCTTTCCAGTAGTACAATGCAGGCACTCAGCTGATATACAATACACAATTTTTTAAATTTTGTATCTGAAGTTTATCCTGGGATTGGACTGGAACAGTAACACGAATGCCACAAAGTTAAAACAAGCAAGATCTTTTAGGAGGAGAGAGCGACTTTAGTTCCGGGATAAATTAGCTACCTTAACAGCGGAAGGTCAGGTACATGTGATGACACTTCCCAAGCCTACACAGATAGGGATATCTTTGGTATTTTCTGCTTCTTGCTTACAGGACCCTACCGCTTTTGGTACCATCAGGAGCCAGGACACATTAACCCTTAGCAGACTGATTTTTTTTTTAAGACAGAGTCTCACTCAGTTACCCAGGCTGGAGTGCAGTGGCATGATCTTGGCTCACTGCAATCTCTGCCTCCCGGGTTCAAGCAATTCTCCTGCCTCAGCCTCCAGAATAGCTGGGCCTACAGGCACCCACCACCATAGCCAGCTAATTTTAGAATTTTTAGTAGAGATGGTATTTCACCATGTTGGCCAGGATGGTCTTAATCTCTTGACCTCGTGATCCGCCTGCCTCGGCCTCCCAGAGTGCTGGGATTACAGGCGTGAGTCACCTGGCCTGGCCCAGACTAACTATTTTTTTTTTTTAATCTTTTTGGGTTTATTGTTTTGTGATTCTCCTGTTGAGATTTATGTGGCAAGCTCAGAAAAACAAAGAAACTCACAATTGTCCACCTTAGTCCTTATAACCTCACCGACAATATTTACAGGAATCTGGCAGAAGTTTCATCTCTAAGAACCCAAATGCAAACAAAATCTCACATCTACTTTCATAATGGACAAGGTAATAGTAAAGCCCTTTGCAATAGGAACAAAAAATTCAGCAGTTACTCTTCTTCGATTCTTAGAAAATAAAATTAAGAAAGAGCTGGTTGGCCAGGCACAGTGGCTCACGCCTGTAATCTCAGCACTTCGGGAAGGCAAGGAGGATGGATCACCTGAGGTCAGGAATTTGAGACCAGCCTGGACGACATGATGAAACCCCGTCTTTACTAAAACTACAACCTGACGTGGTGGCGCATGCCTGTAGTCTCAGCTACTTGGGAGGCTGAGGCACAAAACCCAGAAGTCAGAGGCTGCAGTGAGCTGAGATCATACCACTGCACTCCAGCCTGGGTGACAGAGCAAGACCATGTCTCAAAAAAAAAAAAAGAGCTGGTTTATGCTTCTGACCCATAAAAACTAGCAGAAAAGAAGTCTTGATTGAGACCTTCATGTTGAATAATCATGCAGGCGTAGAAAACTCCTTAGTCAGGTCAACATAGCAATTTCAATGAAAACTTAAAATAGATGTCGAAACCTGGATATTTGAGAGATTCCAGAGAAAGCTGGGAAATCCAAGGGAAAGTCTTGCAGAAGAGTAAGGGAGGAGGTATGAGAATATCTAGGGTGACGTTTATTTAATTTACCCAAGGGTATGTGTGTGTGTATATTCATGCCTTTGCACAACTTATTTAGGAAAAAATAAATGTCCTTGAATGACAAACTTGTGATTATTTTTATATTAGATATGCACAAATTTGCATAATCATATTTTTTGGAACAATTTATAGACGGTTTGAAATTATTCTGATTAAAACCATCAAGGGTCAAATAGAAAGCCAATAAAAACCAATGTGTCAACAAACTGCGCTTTCTAATTCCACATAAAAATCTAAGTAGACTCTAGATTTAAGGTGAGGTTGCCTTTAGCCCTGACACTGAGGGCAGGACTCAAAATGGATCCCTAAAGAAAAGGGTGGATCCTATAAAATGAAGAAAAATCAATTAGCTTTCACTAACGAAGGCTAAGTCCAATCACTTTAATTTCCATTTTGAACAAGCTGACTAGACAGGAGGTCAGGAAAGCGGTGAGCCTGACCTTCAGCAAGGCATGTGATGATATACTTTGGGTTATTCTGCAGATAAGATAGAGAAACACAGGTTGAAAGATAAAATAATAAAGTGCATTAGTAGCTGATGGAGAACAAAAGATATGAATGATGCTGAGTGATGTCTTCTTGCAGAATAGTTACTCTATTTTTTTAATATTTTTTGAGACAGAGTTTCACTCTTGTTGCTCAAGCTGGAGTGCAATTGTGGGATCTTGGCTCACTGCAGCTTCCACCTCCAAGGTTCAAGCAATTCTCCTGCCTCAGCCTCCCAAATATCTGGGATTGCAGGTGCCTGCCACCATGCCAGGCTAATTTCTTGTATTTTTTAGAAAAGACAGAGTTTTGCCAGGTTGACCAGGCTGGTCTCAAACTTTTGGCCTCAGGTGATCTGCCCACTTCGGCCTCAGTGCTGGGATTACAGGCAAGAGCCACCGTGCCCAGCTGCAGAATAGTTACTTTAGTGACATATTCTTAGTTCTACCCTGTTTAGCTCTGTTATCACCGACTGGGGTGAATATGTACAAGGCATTCTCACTACATTTGCAGGTAACGTGAAGCTGGGAAGGATGGGACATATGTTGAATGAGAGATGTGGAGTACCAATAGTTGTTGGCTATTTGTCCATTTCCAAAAATTCAGCAGTTTCCTTGACGTTCCTAAAAAATTAGATACTTATGTGAGGAGTCAGAAGGTTTTATGAACTATCTCTGTATCTTACACTTTCATGGATAAATCTGCCTTAAAACTGAGATCACTTGTATCTGTCACTCACCTTTAGTTAGCCCTATCTTCTCTGAGAATTCTAGGGTCTATGATGTAGAGGTTGCAGTGAGCCAAGATCATGCCACTGCACTCTAGCCTGGGTGACAGAGTGAGACTCTGTCTCAAAAAAAAAAAAAAATCAGTCTGCTAAGTCTGCTAAGGGTTAATGTGTCCCAGCTTCTGATGGTACCCAAAGCAGCAGGGTCCTGTGGGCAAGAAGCAGAAAATACCAAAGACATCACCATCTGTGTAGGCTTAGAAAATCTCACCGCATGTACCTGCCCTTCCGCTGTTAAGGTAGCTTATCCTGTAGCTAAAGTCGCTCTCTCCTCCTAAAAGATCTTGCTTGTTTTGACTTTGTGGCATTCATGTTGCTGTTCCAGTCCAATCTTAGGATAAACTCCCGAGATTGCAATGCCAGTTTGGAGAGCAGGACAGCAGCAAATTCCAAGGGAAGCCCTGGGGTTATCGCAAGCCCCAGCCGTCTGAGTTATGTCACGTTGCCAACTTCAACAGAGTTTGACCTCGAGCTGAACTCCGCATTGCCAGGCTGCAGAGAGTCAAGCCAAGCAGCTATAACAAGGAAAGGCCTTCCCAGCCAAGCAGAAGCCCACCTAAAATAAACCTGTAACCTTTCCCCAGAAACGTTGTGTTTGTTTATAAATAATCTAACTGCGTAGCCCCCAGACTTCACTCATGGGGATGGGAAGTCAACTTGTGCTAAACCCTCAGAGCTTCTCAGGTACCCCCCAAACTCTAGGCCTGTACTCACGAAAAATGGATCATTCATCCCTTGGACTTCCCAGAATCCTGAGGTCCAGGACAGAAAGGGGAATAGCCTCAATTTTCTAGTGGCTAGGAGGACTCTCACTCTATTTTTCCCTATGGGTAACAAAGTGCCTGAGTTAAAGTTTGAGATTTGATATAAAAATGATAGCCACCCTTACCAGGTACTAGCCAGGTACTAGCCAGGTGCCAGGTACTAGCCCATGCTTTGCACATAATAACACAGCAGCACATATCAACTCATTTAATCCTCAGAACAACCTTGCAGGAACATTTCCCAAGGCTATATTACGATCAGCTCTATTTCCCGTTGGGAAATTCAGGCACAGAAAGGATGAGTAGCTTTCTCAGCTAATAAGCTCTGGCGACAGGAACTGATCCCGGTATTTTGAACACAGAGTCTACACTTTTATATTGATTCTTTGCAAGCCCAAGTGATGGAGGATCCACAACTGGTGTCAGTATCCTGAGTCAGATGTGCTGGGAAAGTCCAGGCATCTCCAAATCTTGAAGTCCACAAAACTGGAAAGGAAATAGCAAAAGGCACCACAGGATGGGGGTCTCAGCAGAATGAAGGTTAAGAGAGCTTAGAAGGGGGCGCTGCCCCCTTCTTCCCCATCCTACCACCACCCCCAGCCTGCAGGCAGAATTCAATTGTAAAGGAATTCCCATTCAGAGCCTTAGCCTTAATTAGGTTAAATTCCAGCAATCCCAACCAATCTAACCAGAGAAACCAGCCCTTTCAGTGTGAAGAATGCCCTCATCACTTCCTACAGTCAAACTTGCCAGGCTATGAGTATGGCCTCCACCCCAGGCACCCCCCACCCACCCAGAAGCTCTTTCACAGCAATGCACTAAGCTGTCTCTGCCTGGGCATTTCAGCAGCTGGAATGCTCTACTGGTTGGCTCTTCTCACATCTTCTGTACAAAGAGAGCTGACGTTCCTAGGATGACTTCAGTGCCTTGCAAGATGCTGTGAATCCTCAATGCCTATCACAGATTCCATTTTTAATGACATTTTTGGTTTGTGAGGTCATTTATTGTATTTTCGGTCTTCCAAAATTGGCATCATATATTACATAAACCAAATGCAGTAGCCGGCTTATTTTTCAGCCACTCCACTAAACAGCTCACTCAAGTAGGAATAGCTCCACTCAGGTTTATTTATTTATTTATTTTTTGAGATGGAGTCTCACTCTGTCACCCAGGCTGGAGTGCAATGGTGTGGTTTCAGCTCAGGCAACCTCTACCTCCTGGGTTTGAGCAATTCTTCTGCCTCAGCCTCCCCAATAGCTAGGACTCTAAGCGTGTGCCACCATGCCCGGCTCATTTTTGTATTTTTAGTAGAGACGGGGTTTCACCATGTTGGCCAGGCTGGTCTCGAACTCCTGCCCTTATGATCCGCCCACCTCAGCCTCCCGAAGTGCTGGGATTAAGGCCACTCAAGTATTAAAGCGTGAAGGATAATGCTTATCAGATGCCAGGACAATGATTCCAAGTATCACCAGGCTCAACCAGCATTAGGTATCCATAGATAACAGTGCCTTAACAAAGAAGTTCTCAAACTTGAAGGTGTATTCAAGTAACCTGAGGACCTTGTTATCTTATTGCTGTGTTTTGTTGAGAGTTCTTTGTATGTGATTATTATTAGAGACAGGATATCACTCTGTTGCCGAGGCTGGAATACAGTGGCACGATCATATCTCATGGTAACCAAGGGCCTTATTAGAATTCAGATTCAGTAGGTCTGGGGTAGGGCCGAGAGTCTGTATTTCTCACAAGTTCCTGGGTGACGCTGCTTGAGGAAACTATACTTTAAGGAGCAAGACCTTGAAAGATTAATTTATCTTGAGACTTGGTGCTCTTGACTGATGTTGTACAAATTGATGCAACCCAGAAGCTTCTGGAGGGCGTGCTCCTTATTAGTGACACCTGTGAAAGAAAGTGAACTTGTCTGGGCTCTTTGGATTGGATGATCTTTTTAGATCTCAATGGTTTTAAATTTCTTGATTCTGTGCTTTCCCTTTGCTCAGAAAGTATTTCCCATGGGACTGTTTTTCTGTCTGAATATAAGCATCTCTACCTCAAAGGAACTCCCTGATCCTGAGCCGAAGTGCAATAAAACTTTTTTCAGGGCCCTGTGGTTTGGTTATTTCATGTCTTTACATGTGGGTTACAGGATTATGCTGAAAGAGGGGAGGTGAAACAAACGTCCACTCTATTGAAATTGGAACAACAACTGGAACAAGACTTTTAAGCTTTCTGGGGATGGCCACCTTGTCTAATCCCAGATGAACAAATGATGTAAGAGGCAATACAGCAGAGAAGCGAGACTTCAGGCTTTGCAGAAACAGAGACCCTCATTCAAGTCCGAGTTCTGGAAGCCGTAGGAGTTGTCTCATGGGGAGAGTTTCCTAAACTTAGTTTCCTTTCCCATAAAATAGGTGAGGCCGCCATGAGCAAAAGAGCACGAGGGAGATATGTGGCGAGACAGAGAAGGCAAAACTCACGTTTCCTCTTGACAAACCCTGGATGGGCTCTGTCAAAGCCTCCTGGCACTAAAGGTTGTAAACTACTGATGATGAGAATCTGACTGCTAATGTCCTCCAGAAAGCGTCTCCATAGAAAGAAAGCAGAGACTCAGCTGTGGGCTCACTGAACAAACTGCATTTGGGTTTTCTCAACCCCGTATCTCCAACCCTTTACAGCATCACAAACAATCGGATACAGGTTGCATTCTGCAACATCCACTGGTAGGGGTGGTTTATTGCACTGCATAGGAAAAACATTTAGAAGATACTTTTCGAATTTTATGTTTTTGGGGAAACAAAATCCAACATAGTTTTCTCTGTTTAAGTTTCTTGGTTGAGTGCTTATTACTTAGAATATGTTTCCTACTGGACATTTTTTTTCTCTCTTTCAATACAAGTGTCTCTGCCTCAAGAAGATTGATTTAAATGACAGAGCAAGCTTCCAGCATCCACTCCTTGCTATAATATCTCATCCAGACACGAAGCAGGATGCTGGTGGAATTTTCACTCATCTTCCAGTGCCACCCATCACGTCCCATAATGGGAGTAAAAAGGTTTGTGCTTTAAGAGCTTTTCTGACCCAAAGTACACTCCAGATGACACTGAGCAGAAAGGTCTTCAAACGTCTCCATTTCCTCTCACCTCGAAGGCAATTCTCAGTTCATGTCTCGTGACCACTGTTGCAACTAATTCTTGAAGCATCTTGATTTTAGGGGGATAAATGTGAAGCAGACACTTTCTGCTAGAATCCATTGAACAAGTGCTTCCTCAAATATTATTAGGTTAGTGCAAAAGTCATTGCAGTTTTTGAAATTACTTTCAGTGGAATGAAATAGTGTTATCAACAAACCACCACGAAGTCCTGTCTTACTTTGTTTGGGGTGTTATAACAAAATACTATCAATTGCATGCCTTATAAACACCAGAAATCTCTTTCTCATGGTTCCGGAGGCTGGAGTCTGAATCAGGATGCCAGCACGGCTAAGCTCTGATGAGGATCTCCTTCTGGGTTGCAGACTGCTGGCTTGTCATACTCTCACATGGTGGGGAACAGAGAGGGGAGTCAAGCTCCCTCAAGACCTTTATAAAAGCACCAATTCCATTCACAAGGGCTCATCCTTACAGCCTCATTGAATCCTACTTAGCCCCAAAGGGCTCCACCTCCTAATACCATCACACTGGGTGGTAGTGTTTCAACACAGAAAATTTGGGAAGACACATTCCATCCATAACAAGTCCTGTTAAAATGCACATTGTGATTCAGTAGATCTGGGGCAAGGCCTGAGATACTAAATTTGCAACCACTTCCTAGGTTATGCTGATGATCTCGTGCACAGGCCAGCACGCTGTGAGTAGCAGCGCACCAGCACTCTCTCTCCTGCCTGACTGAATTGCAAAGGCTCTTCAGGCATGCTCAAGACCTCCTCTGGGCATATGTGTCTCCAACCAGCCAGAAACTTGTTGTACTGTCATCAACTTTGATCTCCGCTTCCTCTGAGTGCCCTGGGCCAGCCTGTTCTGAGTGTCTGAAGGCAGGTTCAGAACGACTTCACCGTAGTCACCCCAGCAAGAAAACACAGAAACTGGCCATCCTCACCACAGCCCCCAGGACTGCCTGGATGTTCTGAACTCGAGAGGAGGAAGCCTGACCTCCACAAGCCTGAGGATCATAGAATTTTAAAATGAAGAGGAATCTTAGAAGTAGTCTTCCACAAAATCGTTTTATAGGAAATCAGGTACCATAATAAGAAGAATGAACACCTACTCAGCACTCACTCTATGTTCTTTAATCTTCACAACAGCCTCATGAGATAGATATAATTATTATGCCCACTTTACAGGTGATAAAACTGAGACTTGGAGTAGTTAAGGATCTTGCTCAAGATCACTCATCGTATAAGTGATGCGAACCCAGCTTTGCTTGATTCCACGCTTGTGCTCTTAACCACACTTGAACAAGGCTTTTAACCATGAGAAATGGAGCAATTCCCTCTGCAGTACACTGTCATATCCAGAATTGGGATCCATGTCACTGGACTCAGAGTTCTTTACCCTCCACAGTAAGATGAGTTTATTTATTTATGTATTTAGAGACAGTTTCACCCAGGCTGGATTGTAATAGCTCAATCTTGGCTCACTGCAACCTCTGCCTCCTGAGTTCAAGAATTCTCCAGGCTCAGTCTGCCAAGTAGCTGGGATTACAGGCATCCGTCACCATACCCAGCTAATTTTTGTATTTTTAGTAGAGACGGGGTTTCACCATGTTGGCCAGGCTGGTCTCAAACTCCTGACCTCAGGTGATCAGCTCACCTTGGCCTCCCAAAGTGCTAGGATTACAGCCGTGAGCCACCATGCCCAGCTGACGGGCTTATCTTTTTTTTTTTTTTTGAGAGGGAGTCTCACTGTTGTCATCTGGGCTGGAATGCAATGGCCTGGTCTCGGCTCACCACAATCTCTGCCTTCCAAGCTTCAGCAAGTCTCCTGCCTCAGCCTCCCAAGTACCTGAGATGACGGGCGTCCACCACCATGCCCAGCTAATTTTTGTAATTTTAGTAGAGACAGGGTTTCACCATGTTAGCCAAGCTGGTCTCGAACTTCTGACCTCAGGTGATCCACCCGCCTTTGCCTCCCAAAGTGCTGGGCTTATCCGGCATGAGCCACTGTGCCCGGCCCTATGGGTTTTTCTTAAAGTAAGTGTTAAGCATCACATGTTTCTTGCCCTGAGTCTTGAATTCAAGCACAACTGCAATAATAAAACAGATTCATTATCTCACGAAGCATTTATAACTGAATATGCAGTAGTATAGAAGTACTACTATGTAAATCACATCCTAGCAGTGATAAAAGGTTTAGTTGTACCTGCTCTTTCTCCAAAGGGCGTATCAGATTTCCTATTGTGCCTGAAATTTGTGTATTTGGTACCCAATACTGAATACATGATGCTTTAATGATACAGCATTTTTGACAGCTATTCCCAAAAGTAGGTTGTATCTACCTAACTTCAAAGGAATTAGTTGAAAATTGTTTTCAAGCCAATAAATTAGTTGTTTAATGTTACATATGACAAAGAGCTTCCTGAAACTCACTAATCCTTTAATAAAATAGGCTGGCTTTTTGAGTCACAAATATTGCTACAGTGTCAAATTGTTTCCTAGGAGGTAAAATTTTAAAATTGTGGGTTCAGGTTAGTAAAGGGACAAGAGCTGAATGGGTTGGAGGTAGAGGCCATTAGGAAAAAGAATTAGTGAGAGATTATCTGGACTTGTCAGACAATCCAGAATAAAAAATTGTTGATCAACATTGTAGAACAGCACATCACTTTCTGAGTATCCCAAACGTACTGGAATATCATGACAGTCACTATAGCAGGGCTTTGAGGCTGGCAGGGGATAGAGGGATGGTGAATGGGAATCCAAAAAAGAAAACTCCATTACTATCAAAATCTCTCCTTTTTACTCCTTCTTAGAACTGAAGTCTCTGCAAGGTGATGGGGTCTAATTAAATTTCTCACTTCCTTAAGACTATAGTCTTTAGCTCTGTTACAATCTGCTCCCACAATGGTCTGGCCTAACTTTTGTTTGTTTTCGGGGGAGACAGAGTTTTCCTGTAGTTGCCCAGACTGGAGTGTAATGGCACAGAATCTCGGCTCACTGCAAGCTCCGCCTCCTGGGTTCAAGGGATTCTCCTGCCTCAGCCTCCCAAGTAGCTGGGATTACAGGTGCCTGCCACCATGCCCAGCTAATTTGTGTATTTTTAGTAGAGACAGGGTTTCACCATGTTGGCCATGCTGGTCTCGGATCTCCTGACCTCAAGTGATCCATCCACCTCGGACTCCCAAAATGCTGGGATTACATGCGTGAGCCACTCTGTCTGGTCAGCTTTTTAAGCAGTAAAATCCTTTATTCAAAATAACTCCCGCTCAACCACAATCTATAAGAGAGATCAGGCTGGAGATGCCCTGGTAGAAATTAGGGGGTAGCTGGGTCAAGTCTCACTGGTCCTCTGTCTTGATTCCCACGTCCTTGAGATTCTTCCAAAACTCCAACAACTCACCAGAAAACTGCAAACTTCGAGTTGAAAACCTCTGCTTCAAGATCAGAGAGTGCCTTACCAAGATCTGGGAGTGCATTTGTGTCGGAGGCCGAATAGGGCCTGTCTTTGCTTCATCTAGTCCAGAATGTGTAGCTATTGAACTGCTAGCTCTCCTAAAGAAACTCCTCACTTATCCCCAAAGCCATGATTGCCCATGTTAGCTACTTAGCAACTCTCACTCAGCCCAGCTCCCAGGAATGTACGGAAGTTCAGGAATGTATGGAAGTTCAGGAATGAATGGAGCCGAGGCCTTCCCCTTACCATGCAATTTACCTAAAGAGCCTACTTTGGTCCCTCATGCCAAGACTATTGGGCTGAGAACTGGCTGTTACACTCTAGCACCTAAATGTAATTACTGTATTCACTTGGATGATGAAACAAAAACAAAGACCAGAATCTGCTAGACGCACAGTGTGATAGATTAATTTGAACTCTATCAGCATGCATGGAGAGTCAGGAACGTCACTGTCTAGGTACAGAGCTCTTTGCAGAGCTTGCATCTGTTGGTCATCTGTGGCGCCGTTGGCAGTCATAAGCTAGGCGTCTAGGCAGATGTTGGACAATACCGGCCTGTGTAGCTTGGCCTTCATTCATGCCATGAGGAGGAAATGCATGGCACTCATGGCAAATGTTCATAGCAGTGGCTGAAACTCCACAACAGACACCCTGGACGCTGCCTGGGAGTGGCCCAGACAGCCGTGGAAGAACAGGACATACCAGGGCTCTGGGACACAGGAAGCCATTGTGCTTTAAGCCCCAGAGTTCTCTTAAGGGAACAGAAGGCATTGTTTCAACGCCCTCAACACATCTACAGCCCATTCCAGCTCATGACAATAAGCCAATGAAAACTTTAAAGCTTGGCACAAAATGCTTCAGAGCCTCTATGCCTCAATCAAAGCCCATGTTACAGGGCTCTGGGTGTGAACACACGCAGTCTACTCAGAGCTGCGTCACTTGGAGCCTCCATGTTCTTCCCTCCCTGTTAGCAAAAGGCATCCCACTGCCTGCTTTAATGCGCAGATCTATCCCTAGCGTATCTAAGACAGCTGATGTCCTTAATCAAATCTGACAACTGAGGAGGTAGCCAAAAGAATGCACTGAGTCAGGTGACCCCTGAGCAGGGTGGACCCCACCATAGAGAGCTAAATGGGCTTTATGCACTGGGCTCAGTAGGACTTGTAGGAGCTTATGATTCCCAGGAAGGAGACTAAAGCCATGCAAATGGAAAATGGAATGGAGAAATAGGAGTCACATAGACATCTGCTTATAGTTCTTAAGTCTGCAATAAATAATAACTGCTCTATCTATACTGCCAGGCCCCCGAAGGTTCCAAGTATCCTGAATGTCCCAGGGCCCCTCCTCCCAACCTTCGGGAAGCTTTTACACGAAGATGACTCAGTTCTCCCTGTGTGAAGGTGGCACAAACTCAGCTTCTTCTCAGGAAGAGGCAGGAAATTGAGGATTCTCTAAGGGCACTTTTAGAAAATTGAACATAGAACCTTTTATCAGTGAAGGCATAGTCGGCTTTAGCCCACAGCTCTCACATTCATCAGAAGCACTTCAGGGAGAGAAAATTAATGATAATCCTAAGTACATAATGACTTGCTGGAGACCAGAAGCCTCCACTCTGATGGGTCTGACTGGAGCTTTGCCCCCATGGTAATGAAAGATGCCGCCTGTGAGCTTGACCTTGGCTTGGTTCATGCTTCAGAGTAAAGCGCTGCATAGTTGGTAGGGGCTGCTTAATCTCTTTCCTGGTAACTGAAAGAGACTTAGATTGGGACTACTGGGAATAGTGCTGTGGTTGGTTATTTTTAAAAAGACAGAAAGAAACTCTTTGCTTTCAGTATTTCTTTCCAGTGTAAACATAAAAGCTCACAGATCCCCTAGGAGAGTAGTACACAGAGCACAGAAAAACAAGTCACTGTGCAAAAAAAAAAAAAAAAAATTAGACAAGGGTGTGTTAAAACATGCACGCTCTGAACGAGGAGACCCCCCCAAACAGGCTTTGTGTGAGCAACATGGCTGTTTATTCGCCCGGGTGTGGGAGGGCTGACTCTGAAAAGGGAATAGCAAAGTGGGGTGGGATAGGAGTTGGTTTTATCGGTTGTGGGGGAAGGTAGTGGAAAGTTACAGGAGTTACAGTTGAGGGCAGTTTTTTGCAAGCTGGGAGGGGGGATCATAGATTTGCAATCTGGGAGGGGGTCTTAGGGTGTGGAGTCATGAGGTTGGCCAAGGTTGGTTACAGAGTTCAACGGCCGTGTCACTTGAGGCAGGTATAAGAAACAATAATGTCTCAAGCTAGTTAGGCGCCACAGGGGTTGATCATTTCTTCCAGGAACCCATCTGGGGTGTATGTGCAGGTCACAGTGGTTACCGTGCTGTTCATGACGCTGTGAGACCTTACAGGGTGCAGCCCTCCCATGAAGAGCACACTGGTTCAGTAGCACAGCTAAAGACAGAAACCAACCATTCTTGGCCCAGTATGCTAGTGAAACTGATGCTTTGTATTTTCCAGAATGTGAATGTGCAGCTGTTACCCAGCAAGACACTTAGAAGTGGCTTTGCAATGTCCTGCCTTCCTCCTCGATGCTGACATGGGGATTAACTGCTTTAATTCACTCCTGGGTACCTAGAGCTCCTCCTCCTTGATGCTGAGATGAGGAGTACAACTGCTTTAATTCACTCCTGAGTACCTAGAGCTCTTCCTCCTCGATGCTGATATGAGGAGTATAACTGGTTTAATTCACTCCTGGGTACCTAGAGCTCCTCCTCCTTGATACTGACATGGGGAGTGATTGCTTTAATTCATTCCCGAGTGCCTAGAACTTCGTTGCGTGATTACTGTTCCCAGTAGAAGGTGTCCAGGTTCTTGGCATCTCAAACAAAGAATTGTTTTGGACAAAATGCACAAAGTGAGAAAAGCAAAAGTAGCGATTTGTTGAGAATGAAAGTACACTCCACAGTGTGGGAGCGGGCCCAAGCGCAGAGGCTCGAGAGCCCAGTTACAGAATTTTCTGGAGTTTCAGTACTCTAGAGGTTTCCCATTGGTTACCTGGGGAATATTCTTGTTTTTTTGTTTTTGTTTTTATTTTGTTTTTTTGAGACAGAGTCTTGTTCTGTCGCCCAGACTAGAGTGCAGTGGTGCAATCTCAGCTCACTGCAACCTCCACCTCCCAGGTTCAAGCGATTCTCGTGTCTCAGCCACCTGAGTTGCTGGAACTACAGGCGGGTACCACCATGCCTGGCTAATTTTTTTATTTTTTAGTAGAGATGGGGTTTCACCAGTTTGGCCGGCTGCTCTTGAACTGCTGACCTCAGGTGATCTGCCCACTTTGGCCTCCCAAAGTGCAGGGATTATAGGCATGAGCCACCCAGCCCAGCTACTTGCTGAATATTCTATGTAAATGTAGAGAATGAAGTGAAGTCACAGAGTCATTTACAAAGTGTAAGCGGTGTGAACAGAGCAGAGGAAGTGAAGTTACAAAGCCATTCACATTCCTGTCACTGCCGAAGTGCTTTAGTTTGATGTAGATCTAGAAACTAAAGGCGTGGATGGGCCTTATGTTCCCTGCCTCCAGAGACTCTAAGTAAATTGTTGTTTTGCTTTTTCAAATTCTCACTAAGGTGTAAATGTCTGATATCAGGTTTATATATGAAATTGAAGAGGAAAAGGGAGAAGACACCTGTGTCTCACCAGGCCCTTGACACAGGAGCAAGAGCTTGATGGAGTTCTTGGAAATTGTTTAAAGGGGAGACGGGAGGCAGGTAGAAGGCTTCACAGTTGTTGAACCCCTCATTGACATGTTGTGCCACAAAGGAAAGACCCTGGACACAGCAAAGCCACGTCCCAGACAGCCTGCAGCACATTCCTGTTACCGGAGCTGGTGACTCACACTGACGATGCTTCTGGGTTCTGCTGGGCAGCTGGGCTGGGCCGTCGAAAGTTCATCATCAATTACTTTTGTCTGTGCTCTTGTCATCAGAGTATCAACAGGTTTATAATGAGCCTGAGCTTTTCATGCTGAGATCAAAGGCAAGCCAGTGGGAGATGGTAGGCAGAGGGGTAGGAGAGAGGAGGGCCAAGGACAGGGTGTTTCTGGAATTTCCACTGCTCTGGGGCAGGGGCAGGGTTGACCCCACTGTGTTACAGTTCCGCAGCCGAGGCACCAGCTTCCTTGGAGTCTCTTGCCAGGTGTCAGGGGGTGGCTTTAACGGAGTATCACAAAGCTGGGCGTTTACTCCTTCCAAGGGCCTGAGGCCTCTGAGGTTAGAGAACCAGCATTTCACAGGAGGGAAGGAGTGGGAAATGGTGGAGACTTAGAGTCCAGTGTCCAGATGTGTGGGAAGTCCTCTGGCCCACAGCCCTTGCCCTCCCTCTTCTGGTTTCTGCAAGAGCACAAGTAGCTGGCCTGCCCATCTTGAGTCATAACGGGGACAAGAGCACCTTTTGCAAAGGTTATCCACTGTAGGAGCCCAGTCATGCCTCTGTACTGTGCCCTCTTCTCCTTTCAGGAACTCAGGTGGTCTTGGACATGGGTCTTTATTGGCCTGGTGTCCTTGAACCCCACTCCCCAAAAGCTTGTAAAGCGCTTTTGATGAGGATCAGGGTCAGCAAGCTAGCTCAAGAGTATAATTGGTGCAAGGGGTTTGCATGAGGTTGGGAGTAGGCTGTCAGAGGCAAAAACCATGCCATTTGAAAGGTAGTCATCTGGGTGCCATAGCACCTGCATTCTTTTAAAAATATATTTTTAAAATATTTTGGGCTAGGATTAGTGGCTCATGTGTCTAATCTCAATGCCTTGGAAGCTAAGGTAGGAGACTCACAGGAGTTCAAGGCCAGCCTGGGAAACATAGCAAAACCCACATTTCTAAAATATTTTTTTTTAAGTTAGCCAGACACAGTGGTATGTGCCTGTTGTTCTAGATACTTGGGAGGCTGAGGCAAGAAGATCACTTCAGCCCAGGAGTTCAAGGCCACAGTGAGCTAGGATCACACCACTGCACTCCAGGATGGGCGACATAGTAAGACCTCATCTCTAAAAATACATAAATAAATACACAAATAAAAATAAAATTTTTATCGATGTATAGTTTTATGCATAAAATAGTGTTAAAACATGTGCTCTAAATGAAGAGACCCCCACCAAACAGGCTTTGTGTGAGCAACATGGCTGTTTATTCACCAGGGTGCTGGTGGGCTGAGTCTGAAAAGAGAGTCAGCAGAGGGCAGTGGGATAGGAGTTGGTTTCATAGGTTTGGGTGGTTTTTGCAAGCTGGGAGGGGGTCGTGGGGTCTGGAGTTACGAGGTTGACCAAGGTCAGTTACAGAGTCCAATGACCTTATTAATTGGGGTAGGAATAAGGAACAACGGAGAATGTCTCAAAGGTAATTAGGTGCCGCAGGGGTTGATCATTTCTTCCCCTTTTCATGGTTTTCCAGTTACTTTAGATTTTCCAGGAATGCATCTGGAGTGCCCGTGCAGGTCACAGAGGTTAACATGGTGTAGTCAGTGGTGCTGTCAGTCGGCCTAAAAGACCTTACAGACAGTTTCTTTGTTTTTTGTTTTTTGATTGTTCTGGAGATGGAGTGTTGCTCTGTCACCCAGGCTACAGTGCAGTAGCGTGATCTCAGCTCACTGCAACTCTACCTCCTGGGTTCAACTGATTCTCCTTCCTCAGCCTCCCAAGTAGCTGAGATTACAGGTGCCCACCACCAGCTAACTTTTGTACTTTTAATAGAGACGGGGTTTCACTACATTGGCCAGGCTGTTCTCGAACTCCTGACTTTGTGATCCACCTGCCTTGGCCTCCCAAAGTGCTGGGATTACAGGCATGAGCCACTGCGCCCGGCCAATAGATTTTAAGTGTAGAGTTCTATAGTTTGGACAAAGGTACCCAAATAGCCAATACTCCAAAGAGAATCTAAGACATTTCCATCACCCCAGAAGTTTCCACTTGTCTTTCCCAGCTCCCTCTATCCCGTCCCAAACATCATCGTTGTTCTGATTTCTGTTCTCCATGGCCTTTGTCGACCCAGGTAGTGACTCAAATGATGGTAGCTCGCATTCCATCTCCTCACATCATGGAACTAGCCCTCTGCCCTCCCCGTTCTCTGCCATGCCCACATTGATATGGCTCTGATGAGTGAAGGAACACCAGGTTCTTCATCTTGAGTCAAATTAGATAAAATGGCACGGACACACATGAAGTGGTTTTAAGAAGTTGAGAGTTTAATAGGCAAGAAAAAAGGGGAAAGAAAGAAGAAGCTCCCCTGTACAGAGACAGAGGGAGCAGGGTCTCCAAAGTCAAGAGAAGAAACTCCAAGTGCCGTGGATTCCAGCCAGGTATACATAGAGAGCTTAGTGGATTGTTTGATCAGGCATGTCATTCATGTAGCTTGTGAAAAAGCTGGCCCTCCCACCCTGGTCTTTTAATATGCAAATAAAGGCGCCATGATGTTCTACACATGTGAGGGTATGTGGGGGCAGCCATGTTGCCAGGAACATGTCAGGGCAAGGGCCAGAAGGTTGGGAATAGCCATATTTGGGTGGACACAGTTTCCAATGGCCAGCATTTGAATATCAAAGGTTGCTGGCCTGGCTCTAAGAGCTGCTTTAAAAAAGAAAACTTCCCAGGGACTCCTTTTCCTTTCTATCTGCCTAATTTCTTAATAACTCCTACAACAGCATTTCCTTGAATGCACTTACTGTGGGGACAGAATGCAGAGCCGAGTGATAAAGGAAGAGGAGAGGAAGCTCAGAGATGAGGATGTGGCTAACATGCCATTTATCTGCCTTGGGCAGGCGTTGAGCTGGATTCTGAGAGAACAGGATAGGAAAGGAATCTTGTTGGATTAAGGAGTGATTTGTGCAGAGGAGGAGGGAAGAAGGAGGAGAAAAATTTGCCCCTAGCGCAGGAGGTAGTCTGGCCTCAGAGAAAGTCTCTGGGGTTGGCAACCCAGGCATTGCACATATACTCACTAGCTCTGTCATCTTGGGATGCTTCCAGCTTCTGTGCTGGTGAATTGAGGTAATTAATCATTTGGAACCTATTAATTAGGGGTGTTATGAAGTTTCAATGAGATAATGTAAATAAAACACCAATTGTAGGGCCTGACACATAATAAGTATTTCTTACATGATAGTAGCTATACTACTGCTGCCAGATAATCCCAGTTCTTAGTAAATGGCTTTCTTTTTGTTTTTAATTGAGGCAGAGGCTCACCCTGTCGCCCAGGCTGGAGTGCAGTGACACGATCTTGGCTCACTGTAACCTCCGCCTCCCATGTTCAAGTGATTCTCCTGCATTAACCATAGTACAGTTTCACTTGGCCAATAAAATGACAAATTATTCAGAAATGTATAGGTCCTGCTTTTAATGATGTAAAAAGTCATTATTAAAGAGTGTTTTTCTGTAACTACAAGCTGGGCTTCCTTTAAACTTTTATTGCCACAACAGGCTACCAAGTGAGAAACAAAACAAAACCAAAATAAATGGACATGGTTAAAAAAATAGCAGCAACAACAACAAAACAATAAATAAAACTCCAAACCGAAGTTAAGCACTTAGTTACTCTGTCATCAAATAAGACCAGGGATACTAAATTCAGATGGATTGATCCACTTTGCATAAGAGGATGGCACTGACCAAGTCCCAACCCAAAGTGTTGGCCAGACCAAACACAGTTGCTGGGGCACACAGGAAGTTTTCTAGATGTTGTTTTGATTTTATGTTCAAAATTCAGAGGGAGAAATAAAAGTTGAGCCCATTGTAGGGTGGGAATCACCAAGTTACCTGTAGCCAGCCAAACATGGTGAAGATGACACATGGACACTAAAACACACACAGAAGAGTAGCTTGGTGTGAGACAGCTCAAACAAGAAGAGCTCAAGTAAGAAACCTCCTGGACAGGATGACCCCGGAGTTTCCTTCCAAATCTGGAAATCCCCAGTTCTCTATCCCAGCTCTCCCAGCCCTCAGGTCAGTCAGGCAAACTCAGTGAGAGATGGAATGTCATCTATGACAGAAACATCTATAAGAAATAGGCACTTGTTGTTTTTGATGAGGCAGAGGGTTATGAGGAAGGGTTAGGGGACCATTGTTTCTGGTTATGATGTAGAAAGTCAAAAAAAGCTGTCTGCCACTCTTGCCCTAAAAACCAAACCAAGAAGAATCTGTGGGACAAGAGAAATCTATTTCAGTTGGTAGGGAGAAATCCTTCAAACTTGCAAGAAAATTGTAATGGATGTGTGTGAGATAATGTGTAAAATTAGAATGTCAAGGAGCCCTATCCACAGATCAAACCTGTATCCACTTATCAGCTTTTAAATCTAGGTTTTCACCAAGTTATGGTGGTTATATTAGATGGGTGGTTATGTTAGATGTTGGGACCAGATAGCTTAGAGAGATCCTCACAAAGTATGAGGGGTCTTCCCCAAGTGCAAGGCAGTTGATGTTTAAAAGTGGAGGACAGACCAGTAGAGCAGAGAGAAAACCATCTAAGACACTATGGGCTTTTAATGACCAAGATTAGAGCAAGGGCAGGCACATCTTGCTTTCAGACTTCAGAGGAACAGAAATTTGAGGAATGGGCACAGAGAGCAAAGAGAGCTCACCAGTGATCTTTTTAGCTGGCTGTAAAGCAGGAGGAGAGCTCCTATGGTTTGTTGGAAAAACTGGCAGCTTTGTGTATAACATAAAGAAATCTCTTAACTCTCTCAAATTCTCAGATTCTAGAACCTGCTGCCAGAGAAAAATTTACCTCTCTCTCAAAACATTTAAAGCCAGTGGGAAACTGAATCAAACTAAAACTGAAATAAAGCTCAGAGCCAGACTGACACTTGTCAGATAAAGTTAGCCCTCTAGTTCTGAAGCCTGGCAAAAGAAAGGGCATGACATTTTCTAGGAGTATTATTTACTTCTCTTTCTAGTGTCTTTTTATATAAAATATCTGTTAGGCAATAAAGTGTGTGGGAACTTTGAGATGAAAAAAAATGTTAACCATAGTCAAGAGAAGAAAGAGTCAATAAAAACATGCCTAGAGATAGTGTAGACAAGAATTTTAAAATAACAATAAGTAGGCTTAAAGTATGCAGTGGAAAAGGTAAACATTATAGGGAAACAGATGAGAGCTTTAGTATAGAAATAGAAACTATGAAAAAGAAGTAAAATAAATGCTGGTGAGATTTTGTTTCTGATCAAGATGGAGTATCATGACTAGATTTATCTTCTGTGTGAAACAAATGAAAAAACAAACAAACAATAGCAAACAATGATTTTCAAGACAATGGATATTAAACAACAAAGAGCAATGACCCCTCTGACATGGAAAATAAAAGTGGTGAATCCTACACATATTCCAGTTCATTGCCTTGTAGCAGATTCCAGACACATAGAAAGGGACCTAGCTGCAGCCCAGAAGACTCGTGAGTTGAGGAGACGGGGTGGAAAGTTCTGGAATATAAACTTGGCTAGAGTGTGTAGGAGAGAATACCAGAGAGGGAAACTGCATCAAGAAATAACTCTGGAAAGCTACAGAGAATCTCTATTAAGTATTTAGGAGAATATTGATCAGTGCATGTGTGTGCATTCTCCTGAGGCTTGGAGAGAAAAAATCACCCCAAAATATTAGAAAGAACAGTAGCTGGTGCTCATGCAGGGATAAAAATGATGTTTTCTCCCACAACCTAGAGAAGAAAACCTTATACATCACACTTGGTAGTGTACTTATATATTAGTGAGCTTGGGCTACGATGACAAAATACCACAGACTGATTGGTTTAAACAACAGAAATGTATATTCTCACAGTTCTAGAAGCTGGGATCCAAGATTCAGGTTCTGGCAGGGCTTAATTTCTAGTGAGGGCTCTCTTCCTGGCTTGTAGACAGCCACCTTCTTGCTGTGTCCTCATATGATACCAACCTCTGGTGTCTCTGCCTTTTTTATAAGCACAAGTTCTAATGGATCAGGGCTCTACTTTTATGACCTTATTTAGCTTTAATCACTTCCTTACATGCTGTATCTCAGTGCTAGTCACATGGAGGTTAGCACTTCACCATATGAATTCGGGAAAGACACAAGTCAGTCCACAGCAAAATGGAAGAGTCTTGTCTCAGAAGTGGGTAATAAGTAGGTCTGGTTCTGAGTAACAAAATTAAGAAATAAGACCTGAAAAGTTCCAACTGTTTCTGAGTAACATAGTTGTATGCTAGAAGTAAGGTCAGGAATAGTATAGATATACAAAAATGTACAGAATCCAATGAGGTAAATCATAGTTCTTACAATAAAAAATTACTAGGCATGTACAAAAGCAGAAAAGTATAACACATAGTGAAGACATAAATCATCAATCGAAATTGACTAGAACAGATACAAGTGTTACAACTAGCAGAAAATGACATTAAAACAGTCATTTCATCTGTATGCCCTAGATCAAAAAATAAAGTAGAAGCATAGAAAGTATTGAAAAGAACTAAATGAGCCTTTTAGAGATGAAAACTACAATGTCAGTGATGAAAATATGTAGGGTGATATTAACAACAGATTATATATGTCAGAAGAAAAGTTAGCATGCTTGAGGTCATGCCAATAGAAACCATCCAAAATGGAATACCAAAGTGATACAATAATTTAAAATTAATAGTCCATCAGTGAGTGGTAGGAAATGAGCAATAAAACTAATATAGTTATAACTGTAGTCTATGAAGAGGAAGAGAGAGTGAGGGACAGAAAAAATATTTTTAAAAATAATGCCAAAAATTTTCAAGTTGGATGAAAGCTATAAATTCACAGATCCAAGAAACTCAACAAACTCTAAGAACAAAAAAACTTAGGAAAACTGTTCTCATCAGTCTTTGCAAATCCATCCTGCAGGAAAACCTGTAATAAAAATCATAGCCCACTGCACAACAATTCCATATGGGCAACAGTGAAGAAAACATCCCCGACTCTACTGTCACCACTGCTCACCTGCCAGCATCATCATTCTTTCCTTCCAAAAATAATCACCCTTCACTCCATCTCCCACTGAATCCTTTGAGATCATTATTATTCATATCTTTTTTTTTTTTTTTATTTTTTATGGAATCAGAATCTCACTCTGTTGCCTAGACTGCTAATTCAAGCGATTTTCCTGTCTCAGCCTCCTGAGTAGCTGGGATTACAGGTGTGGACCACCACACCCAGCTAATTTTTTTATTTTTGTTAGAACTGAGGCTTCACCATATTGACCAGGCTGGTCTCAAACTCCTGGTCTCAGGTGATTCACCCCCCTCGGCCTCCCAAAGTGCTGGGATTATAGGCCTGAGCCACCACACCAAGCTACTATTTGTATCTTTATTTAACACATAAAGAAGCAGGTTTAGAGAGACGATATAATCTCTCCAGGATCGCATGGCTAGAATAGGCAGGATTTGTACCTTATCTGCTGGTGCCTCTCCTTTGCGGCGCTAAGATACCTGCAGAAAAATGGCATTCCCTGACCCACTGCAGTGCCAAGCTCTATCCTAGGCAGCACCATGACTCTGCTTAGCCTTGTGAACTAGAGGATCAGCAAGAAAGATTGCCAAGCAATTTGAATGCAACGGTTAACTGAAAATCCCTTACGGTAGCTGCTAGCAAATGTTCAAAAGTAATGATCATATAGAAATAGAATACAATAGCTGAGCGTGGTGGCTAACGCCTGTAATCCCCAGCACTTTGAGAGGCTAAGGTGGGTGGATCACGAGGTAAGGAGTTTGAGATCAGCCTAATCAACATGGTGAAACCCCATCTCCACTAAAAATACAAAAATTAGCTGGGCATGGTGGTGCGTGCCTGTAATCCCAGTTTACCCAGGAGGCTGAGGCAGGAGAATCACTTGAACCTGGGAGGCGGATGTTGCAGTGAGCCAAGATAGTGCCACTGCACTCCAGCCTGGGCAACAGAGCAAGACTCCACTTCAAAAAAAAGAAAGAAAGAAAGAAAGAAAAGTAATAGAGCACAATATTTAAAAGCTTGCTATTTTATATATACCCAAAGGAATATAAATCATTCTATTAAAAAGACATATGCACACGTATGTTTACTGCAGCACTATTCACAATAGCAAAGACACAGAATCAACCCAAATGCTCAATGACAGACTGAATAAAGAAAATGTGGTACATATGCACCATGGAATACTATGCAGCCATAAAAAGGAACAAGATCATGTTCTTTGCAGGGATGTGAATGAAGCTGAAAGCCATCATCTTCAGCAAACAAACACAGGAACAGAAAACCAAACACTGCATGTTCTCACTCATAAGTGGGAGCTGAACAATGAGAACACATGGACACAAGGAGGGGAACATCACACCCCAGGACTGGTCGGCAGGCAGCGTGTGGGAGGGCATCAGGATAAATAGCTAATGCATGTGGAGCTTAATACCTAGGTTGATAAGTGCAGCAAAGCACCATGGCACACATTTAACTAGGTAACAAATCTGCATGTTCTGCACATGTATCCCAGAACTTAAAACAAAGATTAAAAACATTAAAATATGTATATGTCTTAAATATATAAATATTAATGTTTTAA
The DNA here is from genome assembly GCA_004027715.1 of Plecturocebus donacophilus. Taxonomy (NCBI): domain Eukaryota; kingdom Metazoa; phylum Chordata; class Mammalia; order Primates; family Pitheciidae; genus Plecturocebus; species Plecturocebus donacophilus. The sequence continues at coordinate 55,004 of PVKP010002806.1, read as the reverse complement.
TCATATATATTCAAAAGCTTGGGCCCTGGGATCCAGCCAAGTGCATTTGAATGCCTGCTTCGCTGCTGCAATTCTATGATGGTTAGCAGGTTGCTTGGCTTTTCCGCATCGTGGTTTTCTTCTCTGCAAAATAGGATTAATAAGAGTACCCACCTCTGAAAGTGGCATAAGAAATTTATACTTGGATTTAAGTCTACCGTTCCTTTAGTTCGTGGAGTGTTTCCTTGTTGAGTTTTTTGAAAGGTCAAAAATGGATCATTTAGTTTTCACAAGCATTCTCAAAACCCTAAGTAGCTTTTAATCACACTCCTTTTAACGAGTCTCCTTTCCAGACTAAACTGTCCTAATCTTGGAAATCTTGCTTCCTTTGGAGCTGGAATCACATGTACCGAAGTAGAAACAAAAACACTCTCTTCAGCATTTATGAGGAAAAGGGCTGCAAAGGGCTCATTCGCAGCAGTCTTTCCTGTGGAAAGACTGAAAAATTAAAGCAGAGAAGTTCAAAGACTCGGGGCTGCGGAATAAAAACAAAATCCCTTAAAATTACATTGATGGTTCTTCCAGATAAGCAGGTAATTCTTCGAGATAATTTGGAGAGAATTCAACAGTGTTTATTGCAGGCTCACTTAAGAGAGCTAAACATTTAGCTCTAAAAGCCATTTCAAAGCAAAACTCTAAACAGTATTTTAGAATAAGAAGAAATTATATGCATACTCTTGCCTCCCAGGGGTTTTGAAGAATTAATGAGGGAAAATAGACGCTCTGGGGAGAAAATTGCCAGAAGAATTACAGGAAATATAAGAAATTCACCATAAACACGACAGGCTGACAGGTTATAATACCCATTAAAGTGATTTTTAGTAGACAATAAATAAATAAATACCTGTAGGTAGAGTGACTTTCTGTTCAATGATAACAATAGTGAACATTCTAGAAGGCACGACTAACGGGAACTAGAATTGTTACAAAAAAGGAAAACTAGTTCAAGTACTTACAACCTTTTTCTCCTTCTCTGACACAAAGTGTCCAAGAAGCATTAATATTCACTTGAAAAAGAATTATCTTAATAATTTCTTAAGGAGCAAGCAAGACTATTTTATTTTGCTGGAAAAGTGACACATAAAATATCAGATTGCTATTGCAATACGTCACAGTGAATGCCTTTAATGGCAAAAAAAAAAGCCATGTTATTCTCCGATTAGGTTAGAAAATATTAAATGTTCAGCATTCTTAATAAGAATGAATAGACAATGAGTGAAAACAATGCCTTTTCATAAAATGTGCTTATATTATTTTGTTCTAAACCTTCACACGAACTCTTTTGGAGGAGATGGAAAAAAGTGTTGGGCTTCTCCCTCGGAACCACTCTGGGAAAATCACCGCCATGAATAACTTTCCTACATCCCTCAAAGTCCTCCCTCAAAGACTGTTTCAAGGTTTCCACCTCTTCATCTTATTTTGTAGTGATTTTCCTCGGAAAATCATTTCCCTCTAAACGTGTTTGAACGTTGTGGTTGCATGCATACTGTTTTCACCAAGAGCAGTTATGTGTCCCAGAATGGGTTAAAGCCATGCACTCAAAGACTGAAGCTCCGCCCTCTTTTAAGCTAGAAGTTCTGGAATCAATATAATATAGGAACACTCAGATATTTGAATCAAAGAGCTCTGGGCTTGAATCCTGCCTCAACCCTTCCCCAGCTAAACGGCTTTAGCTGAGTTACTCAGCTTCTCTGATCTCCAGTTTTCTCCCGGTACAATGGGAAAAGTAAAACTTACATACCAAGATCATTGGGATGGATAAATGAGATTATTGGTCTAGAACACCTCTCTTGATTTGTTAAATAACTAAAGGTAAATCTATTATTCAATCCAGTAATCCCACTACTGAATATCTACCCAAAGGAAAAGAGTCATATCAAAAAAACATCCACACACATATGTTTATGGCAGCACAATTCACAGTTGCAAAGATATGGAACCAACCTAAGTGCCTATTGGCCAATAAGTAGATAAAGACGATGTGGTACGTATACATCATGGAATACCATTCAGCCACAAGAAGAGAATGAAATAATGTGCTTTGCAGGCACTTGGATGAACCTGGAGGCCATGATCTTAAGTGAAATAACTCAGGAATAGAAAACCACATACTGCATGTTCTTGTATATAAATGGGCGCTAAGCTATGCGTATGCAAAGGCACAGATCACTACAATGGACACCGGAGGCTCAGAAGCGAGGAGGGTTGCTGGGGTGAGGTATAAAACACCACAACTGAATACAATGTACACTACTGGAGTGATTAGGGCACTAAAATCTCAGGCTTCACCACTGTACAATTCATCCATCTAACCAAAAACCACTTGTACCCCCAAATGCTATTGAAGTAAAACGTGAAGTTTTTAAAAGCTTCATTCCTGGTATCCATGTCACTGTTGATATGGTCGTTGTCAACATGCCAGCCCCGAGCACTGAGTTGAGGTGCTGCAAAGACCATACTGGCCTCGAGCAATAGGTTTAGTGACAATGTTGTACTAGAGTTAGTGTTTTCTCCCAGAAACTGATGTTCTTCTTTTTGGTGCCAGACCTACTTGTTCCTTACTTAATGACCACTCAATACGCAAAAGCCTTGCTGGAGTAGTCTTTGTTTTGAAACCTGTCCAGGTTCAACGTGCCAATGACCGCTGCTGAACATGAGGACCCTAAGACATCAAGACTCTAGGATTTGTTTTAATTATACACTTGAGAGATTTTTTTTTTTAATGAGACAGAGTTTCACCCGTCACCCAGGCTGGAGTGCAGTGGTGAGATCTCAGCTTACCGCAACCTCCGCCTCCTAGATTCAAGCGATTCTCTTGCCTCAGCCTCCCAAGTAGCTGGGATTACAGGCATGTGCAACGACACCCAGCTAATTTTGTACTTTTAGTAGAGATGGGGTTTCTCCATGTTGGTCAGGATGATCTTGAACTCCCAACCTCAGGTGATCCGCCTGCCTCAGCCTCCCAGTGTTGGGATTATAGGCGTGAGCCACCATGCCTGGCCATTTGAGAGATTTTCACAAAGGCACACTTAATATATGTGTCTATAAGTTTAGAATGTTACAATATAACATGGCTCTTCTTTTTTAAGGGCATGTTAGGTTTCTTCAATGATTTTTTAAAATTGGCCTGATTGATGTAAAGCATCCTTCTATCTAAGTGTTGTGCTCAATTGCATGAATTTCTCTCTGTGGAAAGAATGCTGGGGGTCCTGGGTCCACATTTCACTAGAAAAGAAAATACTCCTCTTGTATTTATGATGGGTTTTCTTTCCACCTGATTAAGTAAGAAGAAAGTGTAATTAAGAGGGTACTTCTTGTAGCACTGTCAATTTGGGAACAAGATTCTCAAGAATGAAAAATTTGTGACTATTCTCAGCGTGAAAGGTAGAGAAGATTACTTGATCATTCTGTGCTTATTTGAAAGTCATTTTCCTCCCATATCTCAGTATCTCGCTTTTTACAATGCACACTGAATGCCTGGAATCTCTTTCTTTTAGAAAAGACAAAGTAGTATTGTTAAAGGAATAATATTGCCTGGGAAAAAGTTTAGTACTGGATGCTTACTCTATAAAAAGATTAAAAAAGAAAGTCAAGGGAAGGGAAGAAAGGCAACACGTGGCTTCCAACCTCATGGGGTCTACTAGCACTATTTCATGCCCAGGCTGTCTCCAGCTCCTGAGCTCAAGCGATCCACCTGCCCTGGACTCCCAAACTGCTGAGATTAGAGGCATGAGCCACCACTTTCTGCCCATTCAAAAACACATTTTAAAAATTTTATTCACTATCTTGTAAACATTTACTGTGTACCTGCTATTTACAAGGCACAATAAGGGGTGCTCTGACAAGGCCAAAGATAAAAGAGTTGACAATTCATGTAGCATAAAGCACCACTGATAGTCAAGTTATTTCCTTCATTGAAATGCAACACACCATCTGATGACAACCAGATCTGCTTGGGGTAGAGCAGCTGTGCATTCAGCCTTCACACTTCTAGCCACTTTCTCATCAGTTGAAACCTTAGAAAAGGTTCTGGAATAGAAGAAAGATGGTCAGCCTGTCTTTAACCACTTTTTTTTTTTGAGATGGAGTCTCGCTGTCACCCAGGCTGGAGTGCAGGGGTGCGATCTTGGCTCACTGCAACCTCCACCTCCCAGGTTCAAGCAATTCTCCCGTCTCAGCCTCCTAAGTAGCTGGGGTTACAGGCACACGCCATCACACCTGGCTAATTTTGTATTTTTAGTAGAGATGGGGTTTCACCATGTTGATCAGGCTGGTCTCGAACTCCTGACTTCATGATCCACTCGCCTCAGCCTCCCAAAGTGCTGGGATTACAGGAGTGAGACACCACTCTGGCCTGATTACTTTTTAAGAAGCTTTTTATGGGCTGGGTGTGGTGGCTCACTCCTGTAATCTCAGCACTTTGGGAGGTGGAGGCAGGTGGATCACAAGGTCAGGAGTTCAAGACCAGCTTGACCAACATGGTGAAACCCCAGCTCTACTAAAAACACAAAAATTATCCAGGCGTGGTGGCACACACCTGTAATCCCAGCTAGTCGGGAGGCTGAGGCAGGAGAATGCTTGAACCTGTAAGGCAGTGGTTGCAGTGAGCCAAGATCACGCCACTGCACGGCAGCCTGGGCAACAGAGCGAGACTCCATCTCAAAAAAAAAAAAAAAAAAAAAAAAAGAGGCTTTTTATGAAGTTCCCAGTGCCAGTTCTGTTCATTGACTCTCTTTCTCCACAACAACCACTGGGGGCTACAGTTCCCAGGCCCTGGAAAACACAGGTGACCTCTCCTGGCACAGTCGTCACTGTTTCTAATATCATTTATTGTTAGGAGCTAGACTTTTACTTGAGTTTTATTTTCCTTCTGTTTTTTTTTTTTTGTAAGAGGATCTCACTCCTTTCGCAGGATGGAGTGCAGTGGCGTGATCACAGCTCACTGCAGCCTCAGTCTCCTGGGCTCAAATCATCTTCCCACCTCAGCCTCCCAAGTAGCTGCAACGACAGGCGCACGTCAGCAGGCCTGGCTAAACTTTTCTTTTTTCTTTTCTTTTCTTTTCTTTTTTTTTTTGTAGAGGCGGGGTTTTACATTGTTGCCCAGGCTGTTCTCAAACTCCTGTCCTCAAGTGATCCTTCTGCTTCGGCCTCCCAAAGTGCTGGGATTACAAGCATGAGTCACTGCACCAACCTATTGACTTCGTGTGTCCTTCTGGTCTCCCGAATTAGATAAGTTCTCTAAGAGCAGATGTACTTCTTATCCTTCGTTGCATCCAAATATGTTTCATTCACAATTAATATGCGCAAAAACTATTTCTGCCTGGATGCCCCTGTCAGAGGGGCCTAATTTACGCACAGAACCAATTTAGGATCATTAGTTAAAGGGCTTATAGGAGTACCATCTTATTTTTGCCCCACTTTTGATTCCTTCCTTCCCCTCTGGCTCTTCTTGAGTTTTAGATTAATTTTTCCTGCCCCTTCCTTTTTTCCCTATAAAAATACATATTTCTTTCTGTTGTGACTGCCTGAACTCTTGCTCTGTGGCTGCAGTGTCCCTGTGCCTGAGGCAATGGGCACCACAGTCTCCCCCAAGAAGGACAGTGAAGAGAGAATACCTGCCACCCAGGGAGAGCATCCACAGCCCCACCCAGAAGCGCCAATGTCAGCTGACTCCTTTGTTCTTTCTCTCGGTACTTTTCAGAGTTTCTCTACTTAAACATAGGGACGCAAGTCTACTATGATAACAGTAGGTATTTTAATGCATAAATAGCTTTATCCACGTTGGGAATGCGTTTCCTGTTTTGACTTGCTCTCTAAATATAGATATATAATTTTTAAATTATAGGTTTACGTCAGGATGACAATTTAGTCAAGTATTACTTTCTTCCCCAAACACATCCCAGTTGCCGCTCATAAACCATGGAATGTGAGCAGGCTCAGAGAACGCACGAAGGGAGTCATCCTCCTCCTCGCCCTTCAGTTTCAACATTTTAAAATCATCTCTCCACTCTTTTGTTGTAGGGACTAAGTCTACAGAGGAGCTCCTCTCTAAGCAAAGGTTGTAAGGACCAGAACCTTAGTCGATGATAATATCTTAATAGAAAAAAATTCAAAATCCTGCCATAGAGACAAAAAGTTTCTTTAGGAGGGGGACTTTTCTTAGATTCAGCGTGGCTAGCACGGCACAGGCATTCCACCTAAAATCCCTCAAGCCACTTGCTTTTGGGGGGCCCGAGTTCTCAGTCAATAGCAGAGAGGAAAGCCAACGTGTCCAGGGAGCTGGGCTATGTAATTTGTCGCGTAGTTGCATAGAGGTGCAATCCAAGAACGTTTCTTTTCCTGCATCTTATTCTATTTCTGGAGAGTCCATTTCTGAAGTCAAATAAAAAGTGTCTTTCTTTCTATTTTATTTTTATGTTTTAATTATAATTTTTATTTCTGATTCTGGGGGATCATTGGCAGGTTTGCTACAAAGGTATATTGCGTGATGCTGAGGTTTGGGCTTCTATTAATTCTGTCACCCAGATCATGAGCCTAGTACCCGACAGGAAGTTTTTCAGCCCCACTCTCTCTTTCCTTCCTTTAGGAGTTTCTAGCATCTACTATTCCCACCGTGATGCCCCTGTATATCCAAGATTAAGCTCCCTTTTATAATTGAGAACATGCAGTACCTGCTTTTCTATTCTTGTGTGATTTCTCTTAGAATAATGGCCTCTACCTGTAACCATGTTGCTGCAAAAGCCAAGATTTTGTTCTTTTTTATAGCTGCATAGTATTCCATGGTGTGTATGTACCATGTTTTCTTTATCTAATTTACTATTGATGGACACCTAGGTTGATTCCATGTCTTTACTATTGTGAGTAGTGCTGTGGGGAACATACAAGTACAGGTGTCTTTTTGGTAGAATGCATTATTTTCCTTTGCATATATATATATATAGCCAGTAATTGGATTGCTGGATCAAATGGTAGTTCCGTTTGTAGCTCTTTGAGAAATCTCCAAAATGCTTTCCACAATGGCTGAACTAATTTACATTCCCACCAGCAAGGTATAAGCCTTTCCAAAGAAAGAGTTTTTGACATGGAGTCCAAGGGCATAGGTTTTAAAATCGGGAGCACTCACCTCAAATTGGAAAACAACCAAATAACTTAAATGGATTTGTTTTTTACATAAAATTAAAGCAGAGACATATAATCAGGTTGACCTATTACAACACAGGTGAAGGACAGACTTCCACCCTGTCATGGATTGGAAACACATTCTGAGATGGAGATTTGTGTGCAAACGGTTTATCTGGGAGCATGCTCTGGGGAACAATACCAGGGCTGTAAGAGATTGAAAGGAGCAGGGCATGTGGGGAGAATCTGGGCTGTGACTTGGGGGTGACAGAGGCTTTGGCTGGAGTGTTGGGAGTGAAGGGGCCCTGCAGGGTCATCACACATTAGGGTGTCAGGGCCAGGTTGATAAACGCCTCCCCATCTTCCTCACTCCCTTTGCCACTGGGCTTCTCTCATGACAGAGAAGCAAGAGAGAAATCCTGGACACGCAACTTGTAGGTTGAGAGCGGTTCCCTAGGGGAACTCAGCGGTGAGCCAAAGGCAGACGCCCTCCCAGCAGCAGAGAGAAGGATTCACTCAGACCTGGGGGGGCACAGGACGGCACCCACATCATCCACTGCACCCTCGGACTCACAGTGAGAAAGACACAAACAGGCAAACATCTAGGACTTGAAATAGATACAGGGCAAATGTTTACATATCCGAAAACTTAATTATAGTCTATAATTTTTCAAAATTAACATATACAAACTAGATAAAAATAATTTATCATTGTCAATTATTTTTGAGTAATTCATCATTACTCACAAGTGGATGAAAATGAAGCAAAAAATGCCAGCAATGTAGCTTTCTGTGGAACACAGAGAGATCCGACCCCATCTACTGCAATCAAGGGAAAACTTCCATAGCGGAACTTTGCAAACAATAGTGGACAAAGGCAATGATTTCTGAATTACGCACGCGTGTGTGTGTGTGTGTGTATGTGTGTGTGTATATGTGTTTTCATGTGTGTGTCCTAGGCAATAGTCAACAGGAAGACACATTTTTTTTTACTTAGATTTGGAGCCATCAGAGACATGTTGGTGACATTGCAGTGTCCTCAGGCTCTTTTATAGAGAAGCTTTACAGGCATCTGACCAATGGCATGAGTAGGCACATTTATACACTCAGAAGTTTCAGAATCTACAGTGATTTGTACCAATTAGAAACAGAAAAACCTCAGCAATAACTGAGTTGATGAAGTCTGTGTCACAGAAACGTCTCAGAGCTTCTGTCAGTTGCATAAGAAATATAATTGCCTCCAATTTACAGTTGACAAGGCAATAAAAGAGTTGAAATCTGTGGCATTGGACAGAATGCTTCTGGATATTACACAGATATAACTTTAAACACCTGGAGACAGTTCAACTTACAACTCTGAAATTAGGAAATCAATAATACATGCACCAGGGAAGAAGGAGAAGGCAATCAGAGCAGTGCCACGGATCACGGGTGATTCAGGAAGAGTGACTGGACTCAGTCAAGACAGGCACCCTCAGAAGCAATACCAGACAAAGTAGAAATTGGCAGTTTCTACAGTAACTAATTTAGCTATTGTCATTTTTTACCATATATATTTAGCATACTATATAATTCGTATTCTTCTTAGTGAACCTTCTAGTGTTTCTTCTAAGGTCCCAAGTCAAAAGAAGGAGAGGGGGCTGCTAAGGAGTAGGTAAATTCACTCAAAATTTGTGTTAAAAGAAAACTTCAGACAATTAAATTTAATGAAGTTTATTGAGCAAGAAAAAGACAACAATGTGTGAACCGGGCAGCCCCCAGAATCACAGCAGATTCAGAGAGACTCCCGGGGTGCTTAAAAAAAGGAAAGTGATTTACAGAAATCAGAAGTGAAGCAGAGAAACAGCTAGATTGCTTAGAGCTCAGAGTTTGTCTTATTTGAACACTCAGCAGTGCATGAGTGGTTGAAGTATGGCTGCTGGGACTGGCCATGACTCAGCTAGTGTTATAGGCACGTACTCCTAAGTTAGGTTTTCAATCTTGTTTACCTATTAAGTTACAGTTAGTTCACAAGGACTCAAATATAGAGGTACAAAGTCCTTCTCAGGCCATATTTAGTTGGTTTTAAGAGGTGCCTAAGTGGGAAGACCAGAAAAGCAACGTCCTTTAGAAAATGGTGCCTACTTACGCTTTTCCTTTGTGAGTATGCCATCCATTTACTACATAATGTTTTCACCATTCCAGAGAAAGAGAGAGAGAGAGAGAGAGGGAGAGAGAAGAAGGAAGGAAGGAAGGAAGGAAGGAAGGAAGGAAGGAAGGAAAAAGGAAGGAAGGAAGGAAAAAGGAAGGGAGGGAGGGTTTATTGGAAGCAATTATCATTCTTACACAGTTGATGTAAGCTCCAAGAGGTTTCTATGACCAAATTCTAGTACAGATTTTTATTTCACTTCTTTCACTGAAAATGTTTGGACATTGGCCTATAAGCTGCAAAACAACAAATACAGCTTTAGTCTTTCAAACAGATTCCACAATAAGTCCTCTCCTAAGGAAAAAAAAAAAAAAACATTTTAGAGTGTTTCAGTGAGGGGTCAAAGATCAGACACAAGAGGCTTGAGATGAGATTTGTCTTTTTTAGTCTTTCTTAGAGGCAAGAAAAAAAAAATGTAACTGCCAGAACGCTTGGCCTCTCCATTTGGATGTAAGCTCTCCTAATCTTCTCCCTCATGAACATTGTCCTATCCCTGTCCTTGGGCTGAGATGGTCCATCCACCTGAACTTGAACAGACTAAGAGGGATACTGACTTCGAAATCAAGGTGATGGTGGACGGTTGTCCGAGACCTGCTCTGAGGTTCTAGCTCTAGCTCTACGGCTTGCTCCCTGTGTGTCCCCTGGCGTCCACTGGCTCCCAGTGTCTGCCCATTCAAGCAGATGTTATGCTGGCCTTGTGATGTTTGCAAGGATGAAATAAAGATGAAAACTTGAGAAGGGCTTTGTAAACGGCAGAGCTCAATATAAATATGTTAGACGTCACTATAAATCTTAATCTTTGTTCCTTGGATATTTGCTGAATGAGTCACAATAGACATTGAAAAATTACACAAAGGAGTGGTATGAAGAGGTAAGAAGGTCCCTGTAGCCCCCTCTGTTACCCTAGATTTTCTCCCTGACCCAGTACTTGTAGTTGTAGCGTAAAACAATGGTGTTGGCACCCAGGGCTTGCGTTCCAACACTTGATCAGTGGTGATTTCCCTATCAAGATGATTTATTTCCAGCTTTCTGCTTCACTCTTAGGCTCTTGACGCTGAACGGGCATCTGAAGTGCTGTGGAACCCCTGGCTTTCCCATCTCTCTCCTGCACAGGTACATTTACACACTCAGGGGAGAAGGCACAGAGAAAGGACGGGAAAGACGAAGGGAGACCCCAAAGCCAGATTCACCAACTCAATCTGGGTCCTCAGAGCTTTGAGGCAGGAGATCTAGTCCTATTATCCCACAGACAGAGTGAAACTCCAGGAAGCAGAGAAGCCAAAGGAATTCTCGGCAAGTTTCCCGTTCCCACCCAGCACAAAGGGCGATCACCCTCACTCTGCAATATGTGTGCCTCTAAACCCCTACCACTTCACATGTATAAAATCTAGTCACTCACCAACTTCCTTTTCCAGAATTGCTTAGAAACAAAACCTTATCCCAACATGAGTTTTTTCTCTGGCCATCTCTCCCCTCCAGGATAGAATAGAGCCCTGACCAACGTGTTGTGTTTAAGAAACCGGCTTCTGGATTGAAAGCTGCACTTTGATACCAGCTTTGGTAATCTGGGCATATTAATTGATAAGTGCTCCTCTTTCCTAACCTATAGTCAAAGATCACTAGGAGTAATAAAGTATTTAAGACAAGTCTGGCAGGTAGTAGATGCTCACTAAATGTAGGCTATTATTATTAACTATACACCACTCTTAGCTATATTAACTATATACACTCTCTCAGGCTGGCAAGGCACCCCAGAGGTATAGAACTAGAAAAATAGATTTCTTCTCTAATCAAAGAGAGAAGCAAGGCTGTTCCTTACAAGCTTCCTTTCTCAGATATACCCTGAGCTGCCTAAGTTAATTCCACGCACGGCCACAGAGAGTCCAGGCCTAGAGTTGGACCCTGTGTTTGACTGTGGTTCTGTCTTAGTCCTATGGCCTTAGGGCTCTTCTCTGCTGCTTGGTTTTCTTTGCAGCAGAAAGGATTGGGTTAGATATCAACAGTGGTTCCTGATGTCTGGCACATCCCTGACAAATTAAATCAGAAGATCTGAGGATGAGATTCAAGCAAGAGGACTTCTTACAGCTCCCTAAGTGATTTCAATGTTCAGCCAAGGTTGAGAACTGCTAGTTTAGAAGATTGGTGGTTCTCAACTCTGGCACATGAGAACTATCTAAGAACCTTTTTAAAAAAAATACAGAAGCCAGAGTCTTAGCTTAGGACAATTAAAATAGAGGGGGTTGGTTCCAGATGTGGTATCTTTCGAAGCTCCCTAGGTGATTCTAATGCATAGCCAGATTGCAAACCCTCAGGTTTAATGATCTTCAAGACTTCTCCTTCATCTATGTAAGGTTTTAAGCTTGTATGAGTCTGCATTTGTGGAGCTCTGAGCATGTGTATCATCTTCTCTGGAAGCTGGCCACACCAACACTCTCTGACTCTGAGAAATGAAATTATTATTCCCACCCCCAATATTTTTCTCTGGGCTTTGGGTATTAACAACCAGGAAGGACTCCCCTATTTACAATCCATAGAAAAGTCACCCTAGCATTGACCTCAGTTCCATTATAACACACCAAGTCAGTATTCTTAACCTTTTTGGTTACACAGACCCCCTTTGAAACATCATGAAAACTATAAGTCATTTCATAAGAAGGATCTTACATGTACATCAAATTAAGCATACAATTTTCATGGATCCCTGAACTCCTGATACAAAGATAATTCTATTCTATTTCACTGTAATATAAAAGTAAAAAATTTACATAACCCAGAAAAGCAGAAATTGCAACATAGTAGAAATAGACCAGAGTGAGAGTTAGTTCTAATCCTGGTTTCACTACTCATCAATCAACATTTAGGAGTCACTGAATCACTAGATGGCTGAGTTTACTCATATGTCCAGTTAAGAATTGTACAAGCATGCCACCACATAGCAATGTTTTGGTCAACTACAGATCACATATGATGGTGGTTCCATAAGATTATAATACTGTGTTTTTACTGTACCTTTGCTATATCGATATGTGAAGACACACAAATACTTACCATTGTGTTGCTATTGCCTACAGTATTGAGTATCATAACCTGCTGTACAGATCTCTAGCCTAGGAGCAGTAGGCTATACCATACAGCCTAGGTGTGTCGTAGGCTCTGCCACCTTGGTTTGTGTAAGTACACTCTGTGATGTTTACACACAACAAAATCACCTAATGACACACTGCTTGGAATGTGTCTCCATCATTAAGTGATACATGACTGGTACCTGCTCTATCAGTCTTACCTATTTTAGAATAAAGTAGAATTAATAACATAAAATTGCTTTGACCAAGTTGTAAGTATTACATTGTCATTGAAAGTGGAAGAACTAGACCAGGAGGCCCTGGTGTGGCCCTGGAGTAGGTGAAACTGTTCATGCATGTGTCTTCCTTGCCTTCCATGCTCATAAAGAATTAGCACTTCCTCACACACACCCTGGCCAAACTGTGTCTTTGGGACCACAGCACCAAGGTGTGTTTTTGTTTGTCAACTTATTCTGAGTATCTGTGTGGACCAAGAGGCTTTGGGAATAAAGGTGCATAAAGGTCTTAGAGCCTGGATGAGCCTGGGGTGAAGAGACAGCATTCTATGTCCTTGAATTTGGAGTGTGACTCGAACTCTGCCCTTGGGAGGGGCAACTGCAGAGCCCATGAACTCAGCATGCACCAGTCCCGGTCCTCAGTGGGGAAAGGCTAAAACTGGAAGCAGATGTCTGAGGAGCAATCTTCCAGACTTCACAGTAGCTGCCAGATTGGCCACAAATTTGGCAGAAACCATCCCAGTGGTGAGTGCCAAGTGGTTTGGAGCGAGTGGGAGCACAGCCTGGACTCCAGGCCCAGGACTCCAGGGAGAACCTGGTTCCCAGACTCACTGGGCGCTCAGACCGTTAGAGTGCTGTCTTAGTCTGCTGGGGCTGCTATAGCAAAGCACCACAGACTGGGCGGCCTGGGAAGCCCTAGATGGAAGCATCAGCAGACTGGGTGTCAGTGAGGGTCTGCTTTCTGTGGCTATCTTCTTGCTGGGCCCTCAGAGGGTAGAAAGGAAATAAGACAGTTCTCTGGGGTCCCTTTTAAAATATTCTATTTTATTTTATTTTATATTTACTTATTTTTGAGACAGGGTCTTGCTGTATAGCCCAGGTTGGAATATAGCAGTGCAATCATAGCTCACTGCAGCCTTGACCTCTCAGGCTCAAGTGATCCTCCCACCTCAGCCTGAGTAGCTGGGACTACATCACACACCAGCATGTCCAGCTAATTTTAACATTTTTTTTGTAGAGATGGGGTCTGGCTCTGTTGCCCAGGCTGGTCTTGAACTCCTCAGCTTCCCAAAATGCCCTTTATAAGGGCACTAGTCCCTTTAATTTAATTTAATTTACTTATTTTTGAGACAGGATCTTGCTCTTTATAAGGGCACTAGTTCCATTCACAACAGCTCCGCCCTCATGACCTAATCATTTCCTGAAACCTTCTCAAACCATCACACTGCAGGTTAGGTTTCAACATATTAATTTTGTGGTGGGGGATGCAAGCATTCACCCTCATTCCTGCAGGAGTGTAGGTATGGTGGCTCTGGGGGTCCTCAGATTAGCTGCATCACCAAGAGAGCACGGGGTTGTTCTACCAGTAGTCTTGGGTGGAAATTAGCCAGGATAGAAGTGAGAGTATAGAGACTGCGTTCTTGGTCACTCCCCGCACCCATTCTGCCCGCAGCCTACCTTCCCTGATCTCTAGGAAAGCCTGATAGAAGCATGAGTGAGGTGAGAAGAAAGAAGCAGGAGCTTCTGCATGGGGCCCCAGGCGTCTGCTCAGAGATGGGAGAGGAGCCCTCGGTGCTCCAGGAGAGCTTCTCCCGCTAAACAGTGTCACAGCAAACAGTAAGAAAGGCCTCTAATTAAAAGCAAAAATGTGGGTCCAAACAGGGTGACTCCGGGAATTCTCAGAGAGCCTGAGGAACAGACCTCAGGGAAACAGGTATAATGAGAGGAATCATGCTTGCTGCTTAGTTTTGTTGTAGGTTCCTCGGGATTTCTAGATGGATCATCACGACATCTACAAATAGGGGCCGTTTTACCTCTTCCTTTCCAAACCGTATGCCTTTTATTTCCTTTTCTAGTCTTAGAAAAGTATTATGATTACTATAATAATAATAATGAGGAAACTAGCCTGGCATTCTAACAGAGCTGTCTGTCTCTCTGTAACTCAAATTTATGTATGGACGCACACACATACATGCATACATACGTACACAGGCACACACATAAACACGTTCTCCCTCTTTTTCTGAGAAACCCAGAAGGACTGACCACAGGCTCGGTCCTTGAGCTACTGAGGGGTGCTTTTGTGTTTACAGGAGGTCCCACCACATGGAGGTGTCTACAGAGGGGTGATTTTGTGTTTAGGTGAGGTCTCACCATATAGATGGGTCTACTGGTTGAACGCGGATTCTCTGGGAGCTGCCAGATCGCTCAGCACAAGGCTCCCCCTCCTTGAAACTCTGAAAATTATCTGTGAGATGGGAAGGAAGTTGTCCATGGAAGAAAAACCTTAGTCTCCATATTCTACACCCCGAGGTGGTCTCTGGTCTTTCTAGCCCAGGGCCCGCAGTGACGTGGTCCCTGATGGACACCTGCCTGTCGCAATCAAAGAGGAAATGTCAGACGAGTGACAGCCTCTGGAGCCACAGCTCCCCAGCCCCAGCGACTGCAGGCTTTAGGAAATGACACACTTGCATGCTCACGTCCCTTAAGCGTGTCCTTTCTTCTCCTTTTGTCCTCCTGGAAAGGAATAACTTGGGGACACGGGCTGTACCGCAGTGGAACCCTGTGGCTTCCTTTTCATTTCCTCTCCATTCCTCGGTGGCTGCTCATGGACTATTTTGCAACTACTGTTTCAAGCTGGGACACAGCAATATACACAAGCAATATATTCTTTTAAATATTTACTTATTGAAAATAAAGATAGGTATCTGATCGCTTCCTCCCATAAACCAAGCGGTACGTGTTCCCAAACTGGGGCATTTCTTAGTGTCTTTATAGATCTGGCAAATGGATAATTTTCTACCATAAATTCTTTTTTTAACTTTTTTTTTTTTTGGAGAGAAGTCTTTATGTTCTGCACAAAGTTGCTTTCGTGTATATTTGACTCATAGAGAGAAGACGCAAACAGCTGTTGATGAGCATGGTGGAAGACGGGTGTTTCCACTGGGAGGCAGCTTTGAGTTGCCCTATCTTGTGGATTTGGTGAAGTCCAAATGAGGCCATTGGCCAGAAGAGTCCAAGGAAACCTTGTTAAGACCCAAGAACTCACAAGCTTCTTGTTTTCTTGTGTGCAGCACCTCAGCCTCACAACTCTGTTTTGATGGCGTGAAATATATTGTCACCTTTGATGTTAATACCTCGCCATAATGCTGTTTGCCAACCTCGGAAGAAACAAGCAAATTACCCACACCCTCCCACCAAAGAAACTGCCATGCGAGGCAGCTCTCTTTGACTCCAGCTGGAGCAAGGTGGGACATGGACCTCCCTGAGTCCCCTCACTGTGGCAAGGAGACTCTGCCTCATTCCTGTATCAGCCAGCCTTCATCCGGGAGCCAGGAAGCACACCATTTAGTATTAGAGGGAATTTACTGTAAAGAATCCTTGGCCAGCTACGGTGGCTCATGCCTGTAATCCCAGCACTTTGAGGGGTGGAGACAGGAAGATTCTTGGAGTTCAGGAGTTCAGAACCAACCTGGGCAGCATACTGAGACCCCCATCTCTGCAAGAAATACAAAAATTAGGAGGGTGTGATATGTATGTTTACGGTCCCACATACTCAGGAAGCTGAGGTGGGAGGATCGCTTGAGCCCAGGAGGTTGAGGCTGCAGAGAGCCATGATTTGCACCACTGCACTCTAACGTGTGTGACAAAGTGAGATTCTGTCTCAAAAAATCGAATCCTTAACTATGTCAAAGAACTGAAAAGGCAACCATGAAACCCCAGAGTATCAAGGAGATGAAAACTGAAGGAAGCCGCTACTTTGCCCTTGGGCTGAGGACACAAAGGAACAGGTTGGAATTATTACAGCTTAAAGTGTGGAGGAGGGCTCCATGGACTGAAACTCTGACCTCTGCAAAGGGGACCCTGTCCTGCTGTGAAAGCTGCCTCTCGGGGGATGCAAAAGGGCAGTTTCTGTGGGTGTTGAAGAAACTGCAAAGAGGACTCAACCGTTGCTGCTGGGACGGCCAGTCATGGCCCAGGCAAAGCTGCATTGCCAGGGGGATCCTGATGGGAACAGGAAGTGTAGGAGGGAAAGAAAGAACATGGCAGGACTGTGGGCTCTTCTCCTCAAGCCTCCCCCCAGGGTTCTTTGCTAGCAGCACCTAGCAGAAAGCAACTGGCATAAGAAATGTGATTTGCAGGTTCCAGCTCCAGCATCAAAAGCAGAGACAAATCGCTTAACAACAAATACACTTGGATAAGTTCTCCATTGCTTCACCGTTGTTGACCTAGTTTTTGCTTTTTCCTGATCTGTCATTATAAACTGTGGGACTGCCCCTTTATGTTCCTTGCCATAGCTGAGCTTAGCCATGAAGAGGACTTGGTGGCTCACACCTGTAATTCCAGCACTTTGACAGCCTAAGTGGGAGGATTACTTGAGGCCAGGAGTTCAAGACCAGTCTGGGCAACATAGCAAGACCCATCTCTACAAATATACTAACAAACTAGCAAAGCACAGTGGCTAATAGTCCCAGCTACTCCGGAGGCTGAGGGTTGCTTGAGTACAGGAGTTTGGGACTGCACTGAGCTATGATCATGCCACTGCACTCCAGCCAGGGCAACAGACCCTGTCTCTCTTTGAAAAACTGAAAAGAGGATTTCGGGAAGCCTCATTTGTAGGTTAGCAGCATGCTTATAACCGAGGATTTCTCAACATCAACTTCAATTATCTAGCCCACTAATGACATTTCAGGCTAGATGATTCCTTGTTGTTAGGGGCTGTGCAATGCACTGTAGCACTGTAGGATGCTGAGCAGTATCCCTGGCCTCTGCCCACCAGGTACTGGTAGTAACACCCCTCCTCTCTCCCCACCTACAGTCAATAAAAAAATGGCAGCCAAAAAGGCCTTCAGACATTGCCAGTATCTCCTGGGGAACAAACTTTCTGCCAGTCGAGACTCATTACTCTAACATTTGTCTACATTGTTACCCTGGATTTCTGGCCAGAGAATTAGAAGTGTAAGGACACCCATGTGTTTGCATAGTAGTTTACAGTTTTCAAAGCCCTTTCTCTGCTTTATTTGAACACATTTAAACAGCCCAGAGAGGCAATGTGAGAGAGATACTATTGTCTCCACTTAACAGACCAGCAAACCATTACTCAGAAAGGCTAACCAACTTCCCTAGAACTCATATCAAGGCAGAAGCTACGCTATTCTGATAATTCTCATCACATATTTAGAAGGGAAAGGAGGGTGGTTTGACAGTTGGCTGACAGAGCAGACACTTTTTTTTTTACACTTCCTGTTATGGTTTGAATGTCCCCTCCAAAACTCATGTTGAAATTCAAGTACTATTGTGATGTAATTAAGAGGTGGGATCTTTAAAAAGTGGTTAGATCATGAGGGCTTTACCTCCATGAATGAATTAATGCTGTTATCAAGGAAGTGGGTTAGTTATCACAGGGGTGGGCTGGTTATTTGCTGGAGTTTGGTTCCCTTTTTCTCTTTCTGCCTCATGTGTGTGCTTTCTCACTATGTGACACCTTATGTCATGCTATGATGTAGCAAGAAGGCACTCACCAGGTGTCGCCACCATGCTGTTGGACTTCCCAGCCTCCAGAATCATGAGCCAAGTGAATGCCTTTTCTTTATAAATCACCTAGTCTGTGGTATTCTGTTATAGCAGCAGAAAACGAACTAAGACACCCCCCACAAGCTACCAATAATGTTTCTTTTATTTTTCTTTTACAGTGTCCAGCTTTTGCCAGGAATACCATATAAAACATCTTTATGAAGTGAACACAGGCCCCAACAGCTTATACAAGCTGGCTCTGTCAAGGGCACCAGTGTTTCTAATTAATGCCTGGGTCCAGTGTTCCATGCAGGCTCTACCTGCACCCTCTCCCTCAGGTTTCGACTTCTGGTTGACCCACCAGGGCCCTTGAGCCTATGACTAATAAATGCTCCTGACGTTTCTCAGTGGATCTGGGAGGGCAGAAATAAAAGTCAGTTCCAACTACCCATGTTCCAGCCTGAACATGGAGCATTCAGAGCAGGGACTAGGGAGATAATTCTGGCACCCTGTGGTATCCAGCAGCAGCGCTGGCAGACAAGCGTCTCTCTGTAGCTGAACTGTCTTATTTTGAGTATGTTCAGCATCAGATATAGTCACCAAATAGTCTCCTACCTCCCCATAGAGAAATCCTTCTCCAAACACTGAGGCAGTCATCTTCACATTCTCTATACTTAGAGATCTCTGGTACTTTTAAAACCCGAAGGTGAGATTGCAGTCATTGGCTAGAACAAAATAAGAACAGGCATGAAAATCAGTTCTATATGCATGTACACATGTGTCTGTGCATGTGTATGTATTTATCCAGCACTTCCCATGTCGAGTTGATGAAAACCAAAGTCGTGGTAGTGCAAACCTTCTATAAACCCCATGGCCTGATTGGTTAACTGTTTGGCTAATTGATTTCTTAGAATCACAGGGCATTAACGCTCAAAAGAAACTCAAAGATCATTTTGCCCAACTGTCTCATTTTACTAGGGAGTAAATTAAGATCCAGAGATATGAGATGGCAAATCAACACCATGCACAGCCATTTCTTGGAAAAGCTCAGTACCTCCCAGGCAAAGAGGCTTCTTCCCAAATCACCAGGCCTCCAAGACGAAAGGTTATTCCCTTCTCGGCCACTTTCTCCAAGAGCTGTGGACCAGGGTCTACAGCACCCTGGATATGTAGCACAAGCCCTCCTTTCCAGAAGGAAGAAACTGTTTGGTCAGTGTCTGGATGCGTCCATTCCTGTGTTCACTCTCCTCCCAACTCTACCAAGGCTGCTCTTCACTGACTCCTACCCTAGACTATCAGATTCCGGCCACTGGAAGAGGCTGAGCCCAGAGTGAGAAATTCTTAATTGTGACCCAGATGGTATATTCCTAGTAGAAAACGAAGCCATGAAAAGCATCTAGCTGTGTTATTTAAATGCTTGTAAATATTTAGATCATCTACCATATTTTCCCCTTCTTATTGATGTTGAGTACTTTTAAAACAAAATCTCAATCTAGATCTTCACAGCTCAGGATTCATAAGTAAACAGGAAGCTCTGCTTTGGTAAGGACTGTGTCATAATTTTTGTAAATTTCCCATGGCACTTAGTCTAACACTGGAATAACAACTGAACTGTCATTTCACTGATACTTGATAATTAAATAATTGTTAATTAAACATTAACAAAATGGTTGAATGATGTAAAAATAATGTTATGTGCTTTTGAAATGACAAGTGGACACCTAGGGTCAGTTTTTTTTTGTATTTTTTTTTTTAGATGGAGTTTCACTCTTGTTGCTCATGTTGGAGTACAATGGCTCAATCTTGGCTCACTGCAAACTCCGCCTCCCAGGTTTAAGCAATTCTTCTGCCTCTGCCTCCTGAGTAGCTGGAATTACAGGTATGTGCCACCATGCCTGGCTACTTTTTTTTGTAGTTTTAGTAGAGACGGGGTTTCTCCATGTTGGCCAGACTGGTCTCGAACTCCCGACCTCAGGTGATCTGCCCGCCTTGGCCTCCCAAAGTGCTGAGATTACAGGTGTGAGCCACTGCATAGCTAGGGATTTTCCTTATCTCTTTGTTGATCATCACAGCACAGCTGGAAGGTGGCCCTCCTGAAGCCGTGGGCATATTCCAGGCTGACCAAGGACAGTCGTTTCCTCAGACTTTAGACACTGGACAGGACGAGAGTGGATGTGAAGCTTCCTGGTGATCCTGAAAGTCAGGGGATTGCCATGATGAGCACTTGATCTGGAGTTCCCCTCCACACTGTGTGACCTGAGAAAAATCACTAGACTCTTCTGAAGTGAGGAATATCAACTCAGTATTTCCGTCTCAAGGTTGTTGTGAGGACAAAATCAAGCATGCAAACTGCAGAGTGCAATACAAGAAGGGTTGCTATTAACATGGAATTCAAGGTCAAACCATCCAAATTAAGGAAAGTAGACTTCCTGAGCATTTGAGAAGGTTTCCCAAAGTCACAGGAGCACATGCACTCAGGTGTGGTGCAGCCACAGAGTGACAACGCTAAGCGTTTGGATTTAGAAGGTGTCTTACTGCAAAACAAACTTCCCAATTCAAATACAAATTTTAGTTAATGAAGCCACACAGAGTAAGGGCTAACTAGCTACTGGTGCGTTTGGATCAATAAATTCAATATTCTTAAAAGTTTGGGCTGGACACGGTGGCTCACACCTGTAATCCCAGCACTTTGGGAAGCCAAGGTGGGCAAATCACCTGAGGTCGGGAGTTTGAGACAAGCCTCACCAATATGGAGAAACTCTGTCTCTACTGAAAATACAAAATGGCGTGGTGCATGCCTGTAATCCCAGCTACTCGGGAGGCTGAGGCAGGAGAATCGCTTGAACCCAGGAGGCAGAGGCTGTGGTGAGCCGAGATTGTGCCATTGCACTCCAGCCTGGGCAACAAGAGCGAAACTCTGTCTTAAAAAAAAAAAAAGTTTGTTTATGAGGAAGCAATTTATTTTTAAAACATAAAAAGCAATTAGTTTAGAAAGGAAACAAAGATATGAAGTAGAGAAGACAATAGTTGCCCCAAATCTTAATCCCCCAGAATTCACTGCTTTAACGCTGGCATACTTGCTTCTATACTTTTTTCATCATTTAAAAAATGTGAAAAGATAATAGTATAGACGATATGTAAATAAAGCAAAAATCATGTATGCAAGAGACAAATGATGAAAGGGAGGGAAATACTATTGGGCATGGTGCACAACCTTGTTTCATGGATTAGAAGTAGGTGAGATCTCACTCAAAGGTTAGTCTGCAAAAGCGATGGGAGCAACTTTGCTGAATCCTTCAGTACCCACCACCATTGGAGACGTATGCAGACTCTGATTATGAGAGTGTGGACTCCCCACAGAGTGGCTTCTCAGTTGCATGTCTGGCTTGCCTTAGAATTTGCTTACCTTAGTACTATAAGTTCTCTACTTAGTGCTTAAGTAGTAAACAGTACTTAGCATATACTTAGTATATACTTAGTAATAGTACTTAGGATATAATTAGTACTTATATACTAAGTACTACTATAAATAGTACTATAAGTACTATGATTACCATTATGTACTAAATGTTGGTATTTCCTCCAAAATTCATATGTTGAAGACTTATTTCTTCATGTCATGGTATTTGGAGGGTGGCCCTTTGGGAGGTAATTAGGGTTAGATTAGGTCATAAGGGTGGACCTCCAAGATTAAGATGAATGTCCTTATAAAAAGAAACTAGACACAAGATCTCACTCCCTCTCTTTGTGCACACACCAAGGAAAGGGTTTTTGGGGACATAACCCAGAAAAAAGCCCTCATCAAGAACCTGACCATGGTTGGGTGTGGTAGCTCATGCCTGTAATCTCAGCATTTTGGGAGGCTGAGGTAGGCGGATCTCTTGAGTTCGGGAGTTTGAGGCCAGCCTGGGCAACATAGTGAGATCCCATTTCAACAAAAAATATAATAATTAGCCAGGCATGGTGGCACATGCCTGTAGTCCCAGCTACTTGGGAGGCTGAGGTGGGATCTCGCTGAAATGTCAGGATTAGAGGATTGCATGAACCTGGGAGGTTGAGGCTGCAGTGAGCCAAGATAGCGTCACTGCACTCCAGCCTGGGTGACAGGCCAAGACTCTGTCTCAAAAAAAAAAGCAGAAACAAAAACACACTTGACCATGCTGGCACCCTCATTCCAGACTTTCAGCTTCCAAAACGGTGAGAAAGAAGCTTCTGTTGCTTATGCCACCCAGCCCATGGTGTCTGTTATAGCAGGCCGAGCTGGCTAAAATGCATGTAGGAGTCCATTCTTGCAATTTCCCTTTGCATTGTTTCAGTTACCAACAATAAACTGTGGTACAAAAAACAGGTAAATACAGAATAATAATGTATTTGGAGAGACAGAGAAGACCACGTACACATCACTTTTATTACGTGTATTATAATTGTTGTGTCTTATTAGTTATTGCTATAATCTCTTACCGTACTTAGTTTACACATTATACTTTACCATGACTATCTATGTGTAGGAAAAAACATAGTACATATAGGGTTCGATACTACCCATGGCTTCAGGTGTCCACTGGGGAGCTTGGAATGCATCCTCCATGGGTAAGCGGTGGCTACTGTATTCTGTTTTAACACGTGCCCTACCCGTTCTTCCTGCTTCATTTCATCCCAAGTTTTGCCAAGGACACAACCTCCATTACTTCTTAGCATGTTGAGAACACTCTTTGTAGCCAGGCCCTTTATCAAGTGCCTGATTCTGGGAAGGCGAAGAGACATGAAACTCTGCTTAGGCTGCCCGAGCCCCAGCAGGCAGGGAGCAATGGGGTGGGGAGGTCCCCGTGGAGAAGCTGGACAGCGCTGGCTCCCAGTCAGTTCTGCTCAAGTGACCTCTCCATCTAATGGAAAAGCCGCAGAATCAGAAACACATCCCCAAACCTCACGGGCATATCTGTTTTACCACCTTCTAGCTGCCTTGAATCTTCAACACCTCTACTTTGCTCTAATTAGCACAGATAAGTAACTGCTAAAGTGTGACAGGCAGTTTTTCCCTGTTCAAAATGTGTCGGTGTTGAGCTTCTGTCTTGTTTACTTAGAAAGAAAGTAGAATAAACAAACCTAGACAAGTAACCCTGAGGGTACATTATGGCGAAAATGAAGGAACAATATAAGACATTGAGTTAAAAATAATTTCTAGTACTTCAAAGTTTAAGAATATAATTTTGAAAAACAAAATACAGAACAAGACATATGCATGCATGTATACACAATATACACTATCTAATTTGCACCAATATATTGTGGGAAAAATACTCAACAAATGGAAATTTATCCTAAAATCTGGCAAAAAGCCACCCCTCAGCTCAGCTCTGGTTTGGGAAAGAAAAAACTATAAACAATGTGGTGGTGTCTGGTTTTACATTACAGATTATTTACAGATATCTAGCTTTGATTATAGTTTAGCTTTTTAGATTTTTATCACAGAAATGTATTTCAAAGAATCCGAGAATACAGATGATGGTAGAGAAGCTTATAAAAACAAACTCTTGGGTTTCTTTAAGCCTAAAAAAAATCAAAGTAAAAACACTGGACAAGCTAACCACCTTCTTCCCCTGTCCCCCATTCACTTCTCTGGATTTTGTTCTGCCCTGCAGAGATCTTTGCATCCTGCAAGCAGAACACTAACTCACTGGGGTGAATTTTGGTCTGTGGAACTTGGGTGAGCATGAGCCAAGAGTCAAGTCAGGTTTTAGCCTCCAAAGGCTCAGAAAAGCTTGCTTAGTGGCAATAGTGAAACTAACGGAGAAGCATACGTTGCTCCTAGCGACACACAGAGCCCAGGGCCCACATTGCAACCTGGATGCTTATTTCTGTTTCATTTTAGATTAAAACAATTTTCGGGGCGACGGGGTCTGGCTCTGTTGCCCAGGCTGCAGTGCAGTGGCATGATCACAGCTCACTGCAGCTTCAAACTCCTGTCCTCAAGTGATCCTCCCGCCTCAGCCTCCCAATTCCAGTACTGGGATTACAGGAGTGAGCCATCATGCCCAGCCCTTTCAATTCCTCTTTCTAATGCCAATTTTATCCACTAATGAAACACATCTCATTTACTTGGAAGCATTTTTCTCCCACTATTTTGTTATGAAACTATTCAAATATACAGGAGATTGCAAGAACCATACAATGAATACCCACTCCGACCTCCAGTTTCCAAAACTCTTAAACAGAAGTTTCTGTTGCTTAAGTCGTCCCGCCTGTGGTATCTGTTAAAGCAGGTCAAGCTGGCTAAAATGCATACAGTAGTTCCCGTAAATAGTATCCACTATTTAGATTCTATACTTAATACTTTGCCATATTTGCTTTATCATAAATCTATCCATCTATCTATCCACCCATTTTTATTTATTTATTTATTTATTTATTTATTTGGTAGAGACGGTCTCACTATGTTGCTCAGGCTGGTATTTGAACTTTTGGTTTCAAGTGGTCCTCCCACCTTGGCCTCCTTAAGTGCTGCAACCTGAACACTTGGGTTGCGCAGAGGGAATTAGAACGTCAAAAGCAGCCTTGAGAAAGAAGAGCAGTCACAGAAGTACGATGCGACCTGGAAAGGCAGCATTGAGAGGGAAGGCCACAACTTCAAACTCACCCAGCTCGCCTGAGCAGCCAGGGTAGAGCAAGCTCTCTCTGTAGCATCCGTGTAGAAGGGTATCATGGTGTTGGCTTTCTAGCACCAATGGGTTCAGACTGTTTCCTGGGTCTTCCCTCAGGTGGTCTCTGAGCTCCCCAACTTATGCACACGCCCTGAAGATGTCCTGTGTTGATCTGATGGTGCTGAGCTTCATGAAAGCAGGAAGGTGAGTGTGAACTGGGGAACAGGAGGCAGGACCACCTCCTTCTAAACCCTGGCACTACTTAGGGCCCTTCCAGACAACTGTCCCTGAACTTTCCCCCACCTTTCCCTGTCCAGCGCTTGGCACTCTTGCTTTTTCTCTCAACAGCATCTCTCTGCTTCTCCTTCCCCTAAAGATCTGTAAGCCTTTCCAGGACAACCGTGGGCACATCAGGCAAATGGAGCTTAGAATTCTGGGCTCTGGTGAGAAGATGCTTTGTTCTAGCATCTGAGAAACGACCTGCAAGTAGGGAGCCCTCTATGGAAGGAGGTTTGTGGCACATGTGGAGCTCCGGGCCAGGGAGGGGGTGGGCCTTGAAGGACTTAACACATCCCAGGGCTCCGTGCAAAACCTCCGCAGAGATCTGCCATCCTGAGCCTCCCCCTTAGCTGTCCCCGTTGTTTCTGGCCATGTGAACCTATGGTATCACTTCACCACGTCTCTGAGCCTTAGTTTCCTCTCGGCCATCAGATTGTGCTGTTGCTCCCTGTCCTTGTCCTGTACACATACACGAGATGCACAGGAGAGATCCACAGGAGATGAATATGAGATGCACACGAGATGCACAGGAGAGATGCGCAGGAGATGCATATGAGATGCACAGGAAATGCACACGAGATGCACAGGAGAGATTCACAGAAGGTGAATATGAGATGCACATGAGGTGCACAGGAAATGCATATGAGATGTACAGGAAATACACACGAGATGCACAGGAGAGATGCGCAGGAGATGCATATGAGATGCACAGGAAATGCACAAGAGATGCACGGGAGAGATTCACAGAAGGTGAATATGAGATGCACAGGAAATGCATATGAGATGTACAGGAAATGCACACGAGATGCACAGGTGAGATGCGCAGAAGGTGCATATGAGATGCACACGAGATACACAAGAAACGCAGATGAGACGTACATGAGATTAATGTCACTGAAAGCACAAATTACAAGCTGTGATGCAACAGTAGATGTTATTAATTTCAGAAAGCTAACAGGCTGGATGCACATCACTGTCCCTGAGCAGTTTGAGAATGGGGAGAGTCCAGCTCAGCTATGCCTGAGGGAGTCGTACTCCATCACTAAGCCCACCCCAGAAGGGCAGGGAAACAACCTTCCCTCCAGAAGGATGCAGGGTGCCTCGTGAGCTCGATATAGCCCCCTCCTCTCAGTATTTGGAGGGAAAATGCCTTTATTTTCTGTGTAACCAGCCTGAACTGAAACACATATCCCTTTGTGCCAAGTTCTAGGGGCTTGAGTTTCCTTTACTGAGGGCACCACTCCCATGTGTCAGTGGGAACTGGATCACTGGGAGCTTAGTGGTTTTACTTGAGGGGAACCTACAGGAAATAATTTAAGAAGATAATAAGAGGAATTTTTCCTGTCTAGAAATGAGGCCCATGGGTCTTTGCAGATGACATTACTCTCTGATTCAGAAATAAATGGAGGAAAGGGGCCTCAGTTGTTTTGCCAAGTCAGTGTAATTGGCCGTACATAGACATTCTCAGAGTAGCATGGAGCTTCCATGCCTTGTGCTTTGCCCAGGATCTGAGGCTCTGCATGACATTCTGCTGGTCCCACTAGCTCTCTTTCCCAGAATCCAGTACTCGTACGCAGTCAGGATCCCCTCTGAGCCCCCCTGAGCTCCCGCCTTCCTGTTCGCTCATTCTCACTGTCTTCTTTTCCCCATTAGATCTGTACAGTTGTTCAGAATGTCACTAACATCAGAACTAAAATTATAAGCTAATTCCCACTGACATAGAGGGTACCTTGTGGGGTACCCTCCTCCTCATAAACAATGTTTATTTTAAAAAGCAGTTTAATTCAAAGGGGCAACTGCCTTTGAAATTCAGCATTCCACTGTCTGCCCAGGAATTTGTAGGTGGGAAAAGGATTGTCTGATACTTAGAAAAAAAAAAAAAAGACAATTAGGCTGAGCACAGTGGCTCTTGTAATCCCAGCACTTTGGGAGGCTGAGGCAGGAGGATCACTTGAGGCCAGAAGTTTGAAACCAGCCTGGTCAACATAATGAGATTAATTTCTGAAAAAGAAAATTACCTGGTATGGTGACACATGATTCTAGTTCCATCACTTTGGGAGGCTAAGGTGGAAGGATCACTTCAGCCCCAGAATTCAAGACGACAGTGGTCTATGATTGTGTGCCATTGTACTATGGCCTGGGCAACAAAGCAAGACCCTGTCTTGAAAGAAAGAGAGAAAAAGAGAGAGAGCGAGAAAGCAAGAAAGAAGGAAGGAAGAAAGGAAGGAAGGAGGGAGGGAAGGAAGGAAGGAAGGAAGGAGGGAGAGAGGGAGGGAGGGAGGGAGGGGAGGAAGGAAGGAAGGAAGGAAGGAAGGAAGGAAGGAAGGAAGGAAGGAAGGAAGGAAGGAAGGAAGGAAGGAAGGAAGGAAGGATGGGAGGGAGGAAATAATTAGAAAGATGGTGCCTAGCATAAGATCTAATCCAATCTCTTCGTTTAATAGGCCTAAGCCCAGTGACTACTGATTGAATAAATAAACTAACAAATGAATGAGTAAATGGACCTGAGAGTTGGGGCTGTGGCTGAGATCATCTAGGGTTCAAGGCCAACACTCTTACTTTCTAGGTGAAGGAGCTGAGGCTTAGGCTACAACCTGCCCAAGTAAAATCACAACCAGTGACAAGGAAGGCTGAAGGTGGAGTCTACAGGTCTTCAGTGCCCTTAGCACATGAGCCTCTCCCACTCCAGGCATGCAAGGCCTGAGTCCAGGGGGCTGGGCCCCCTGGCGACTAGAACCAGGGTTCTTCACTTTTCTCTGCTTCTCGTTGCATCTGTATCACATTGCCAAGCCTCGCTTTGAAGCTGTGAGGCCCGCTTTCCTCACTCCCACAGCTGACATGAGGGATGCAGAATAATATTAGTGTGGAAGGGAAGCATCCCCAGGCCTGGTTCTCACGATTCCCATGTCCTGTGCCCTGGCCATCGTCCTATCTCTGATCAGTATCCAGTAAACAGAAAAGAGCCTGCTTTCCACCATCGCAGATTAGGTGACACCAGTGAGGAGCTACATCTTTCACTCTTCCTTTGAAATGAATCCTCCCTCCATTCCTGCTCTTTGTCCCAAGAGAGGAATGTGGAATGGGGGTGGGGCAGAGACTTCTTTTTCACATCCAAACAGGGGGAAGTCCAGGCCCTTTTGCTGCTGAGAGAGAGCGGGGAGTGATGGAAAGATTAAAGCAACATTTCACTTTAGAGCATTTTCATCTTTATGATTCTGGCTTTTTAGCCCATGAAATGATCATCCCACAGGGAAAACAAGGACCCAGAGAGTAGAGGTGCAGAATGTGGGCAGCATTCCCTCGAGCAAAGGGGAAGGAGGTGCTGTTTGCTTCATTTCATATCCTGAGGCCATTTCCCCAAGTCACCATCTGCCTTTGATAGCCCTGATTTCTGAAACACTGAATCTAGGTGGTTGCTAAGATCAGAACCTTAATCATTTATGAAGTGTGGGAATGCAAGAGGAGAGCCCATTTCAATGGCTTTCAATCCAGTGAAAAGATGGAGGGAGAATCCTGAGCTAGACACATTTATCCTGGTTCTCAGCAGCCACTCATAAGAGCATGGGAAAGCAAAGTCAATTTCAGCCTGCAACGAGTCCCCAGACTTAACTGGATAAATGTACATTGAACTCACTTATAATAACTTCCAGTTAAAGCAATACTTAACCTTATATGAGAATTCTGTTTCTTCACGGTTCCCAGTTATCAACATATGGTTTAAGAAGTACTGACCACAGGGTACCAAAGCATGATCAAGGTTGAAGGGAATGTGGATAAAGGTGGGGTGTGGGGTGGTCAGTGACTCCACCCAGCACATCTTAAAGCTGCTGCCTTTACACCGGGACGGGACGCAGCAAGCGTGGTTCCTAAGAAATGAGGCTTCACTGATAGAAAAGCGTTTAGAATAAGGGACATGATTGATTCTATATCTCTCATTATTATTTACTTTACTTTTAATTTTTTTCTTTTCTCTTTTTATTATTTTTTACTTTACTTTTAATTTTTTCTTTAAGAGACAGAGTCTTGCTCTGTTGCCCAGGTTGGAATGCAGTGGTATGACCATAGTTCACTGCAGCCTCGAACTCCTGGGCTCAGGTGGTTCTCCAATCTCAGAGGGTTTTAGGGATACAGTTAGCCTCCTGAGTAGCTGAGACTTCAGGCACCTGTCACCACGCCCAGCTGTTTTTTCACTTTCATAGAGATGGGTTCTTACTATGTTGCCCAGGCTGGCCTCCAATTCCTGGCCTCCAGTGATCTTCCCACCTCAGCCTCCTGAGTAGCTGAGACTACTGGCATGCACCACCATGCCTAACGATGCTGTATCTTTTGATGTTAAAATCACAGCTCAATGACGAGATTTTTCTTTCTGCCAGACAAGTTTTCATCATGTGAATTGGATAGAAGAAATCAGTTCATTACAGAGTACTTTTGCTTTACGTGACTTCCTAACTTGCTATGCACTGATAGTGTGGTCGCAACTGGGAAATAGGCCGGTGTGCAGCAGACAGCCCAGAGCACACAGTGACCACTCAGGCCTTTGTTTTCCTCTGATTTTCACTGGTGGTTGTCAATGCTGCCTTCCTTTTACTTTTCCAGCCTCAAAACATGTTGATTTTCTTCTGGGCTTACGTGCAGTTCAGGATTTGCTCAATGTTTAGTTTCTTTTCCTCCTCCCTGTTTTGATAAACCTGTTTATTATTTTTAGGTTGCAAAATGAAAATAAGCTTACAAGGTCATCTTTGCTGTTGAAATTCCTGCTGAAAATAAACAACTTTGTAGCT
Source organism: Plecturocebus donacophilus (assembly GCA_004027715.1). Classification (NCBI taxonomy): domain Eukaryota; kingdom Metazoa; phylum Chordata; class Mammalia; order Primates; family Pitheciidae; genus Plecturocebus; species Plecturocebus donacophilus. Next base: position 25,151 of record PVKP010002806.1, on the reverse strand, counting down.
GGGAGTCTGAAACTCCAGCTTCTAACCACTCCCTCATACCATTACCACCAACTTTTTCTCATTGAAATGACCTATATAGATTGTAATTTAAAAACCTTACTGTGAAGGGTTTTAGGGATGTAGTTTTGCTATTACAGCGTAGTCAACTGGGGTATTACTGTTTTGCGAGCTAAACAAAAGTTAAAGTGAATTCCAGGATGCAACCGGATGGGTGCGGGGTCTAGAATCAATTGGAAGGAGCAGAAGGAATGAAGGCTGTTGGGCTCACAAAGGAGTGGATGGTCTCTCATGCAGACGTATTATTTTTTTGACCTAGTCTGTGTTTCTGAGATTTCAGCTCCATGCAAGCAAGAGTTTTCTATTAGAGGTGATCAGAAAAGAAATGGGTTGCTTTGTGAGGAAGTGATCTCCATATCCATGAGCGAATCCAAGCAGAAACTAGGTAGCCTCATATCGAAAAGTTTAGAAAAGGAATCTCTCTTGCAACACTGAGATATGTTCTCCATTAGGATCTCAAGAGTGTCAGAAGGTACAGGGGTAAGAAAGAGGGGGTCAGAGGCAGATAAACAGTAGAGAATCATGATGAGTGCACCAGGCCAGACACCAGAGACCCCAAACTGTCTCAGATGGAGAGTCTTGCACTCTTCTGCAAGATTGGCTTCTCCAGACCCATGGACTCCTCTGTGAGTCAAATTTCTTCGCTCTTCTCCACTCCCTGACTTGATTGCCACACCTTTCACCCTTCTGGTCCCATCTTGGGATTCAATTATGCTAGCAAAATTTCTCCCCTGGCAGAGCCTGGAGTCTTCTCTAATGGGCCCACACTGAACGCTCCAAACTCTGATCCCTCAGGAACAGATCCTGCCAGGGATTCCTGGTGAAGCCACGCCATACGTTAAGAAAAACTGCTTGGGCCAGGTACGTGGCTTACGCCTATAGTCTCAGAACTTTGGGAAGCTGAGGCAGGAGGACGTCTTAAGCACAGGTGTTCAAGACCAGCTTGGCCAATACAGTGAGACCTCATCTCTACAAAAAATTAAGAAATTAGGCATATTGTCACATGCCAGTAGTCTCAGCTATTTGGGAGGTTGAGTCAGGATGATAGCTTGAGTCCTGGAGTTCGAGGTTGCAGTGAGCTCTGATCATGCCACTGCCCTCTGGGCTGGGTGACAAAATGAGACCCTTACTCAAAAAAATAAATAAATAAATAAAAAGTAAAGCAAAGCTACCTGGAGCACCAGACCCTGTCGTGGGCATTTGGGCCCTGGCTTACCCTGGTGCAGTGCGGGGGTGGGGATCACTAAAGACCTCACTGGCCTACCTGGTGGTGTGGCAGAAGGCTTGGACTTACTGCAAGTGAGACTTGAAAGCATTGGTTTGGGAAACTCTACCTACATGAAGGCAGACTTGGCCTGTTGGTTTCTCAATCCAACTGTGCTCCAGGGGACTCCTAATCCACATGTTTCCTACTAATTTACCCTGCATTCATCAAAATATGATTTTGTAAGAGTGTTTTGATGTCTAAGAAGTCTGATGGGTCTCTTAAGCCCTTTCCTGCTTTGTGTCATGAAATTGTGTGCTCCCAGTGTCTTGTGGCACCAGGGGCTGGGAAAACAGCCTTGTAAACAGTTCTCTGCCCAGTCTTTGCAGGCCAATTGTGATTATGCCAGGTGCAAGAAGGCAGGCCATTTTTCTTTACATTATTCATTGGGCCCTACTTCGAGGGAGGGTCCACCTCCACTGGAAATTCAGTAAACTGTACCATTTATTCACTCCCTCATTCAACAGCTGTTAAATGAGCATGTACTATGAACCAGGCATTGTCCCAGTGCTAGGCATCCAACATGAACAACACTCAGCTCTTGCTCTTAAAGAGCACCCATCCTAACAAAGAAGATACTCGCATAAATAATAAAACCATCATCACCAGGGTGGTAAATCCAAACCTCATAGAATGCAGTGTAGTATGGAATGAAGGATGCATACCTCCCCAGGCAAGAGCAGAAAAGAGATAGTCAGGAGAGACTTTTGAGGATGCCTGGAAATGATCACATCTATTAATTAGAGGTGATCAGAAAAGACATGGGGTGCCTTGTGAGGGAGTGATCTTTACATGGAGTCATCTTGTGATACAAGGTGTAAATTCTCAGCTGTTTTTTAATGTCTCTTGCACCAGCCAATTACAATATTTTCTAGTTAGAGAAAGGAGAAGGGGGAAAGAAAGAAGAAACATAAAAGTTTTCAATTAGTCAAGGGCTGACCAGGGTGCTTCAATAAGGGATTCTTTGGTATCTAAGATACATTAATATGAGAACCAATTGGACTTTTTATTCTTTAAAGAAACACAGACTTTCATCCTCAGCCTCAGAGCTTTTTCAGCAGCAGCAAACCACTGACTTCATGACCTGGGAGCATCGCCACAGCTTGGGAGCTGTTGGCTGGCTGAGAAGACAGGGGAGTTTCCCAAGCTGGTATAGTTTATGTGTAATTCAAGGACGATCATGAGAAAAATTATGTTATCCTTACCTATCTGAATTATAAATGATATTTGGTGCAGATTCAAAATTCTATCTTTATTCATGTACTTCAATCGCTAACAGATCTTCTTAATCATATTTTTCTGATGATAAAAAGTAGTATCTTTATAGTAGAAATTTTTTGTTGGCAAAATAAAATCGGAAAGATGAAAATAAAAGTCACCTATAATGTCAACCAAAATAACCGATTAAATATTTTGAATATTTGCCTCTCTGATGACCTCTGATTAAGTCAAACACTGTGTGGAAGTGTGAAGAATTTTGAAGTCTCATGATAAATAACCTACAGAGGCTTTGCTTCTAATGACAACCTACTCATTCTGTAGTTTCATAGCCCAGGGTCAAAAATTGCTCTAAACCACACATTAATTCCTTTATCAGAGTAGTGGCCAGCTGACTGGCTAAATTCAACCCTGGGAGGGACCGGGCACTTAGACAAGGTGGCTGCTAATGCCAGACTGAACTGTGGAGGGACCACACTAGCCAACTCCAGTTTTTTACATACTTAAAATGTTGCCAACTCCTGAGAAGACCTTGAAAAAGAGAACTCTGTTTTCCCGTCTGAACGAAAATGTCATGAGATTTTCTTGTGATATATGAGGAAAGGCAGAAGGCAAATATTTCTCTTTTTATCCTTAAAACTAAAAGGAAAACCAAGTTTATGTTCTTTCAAAGTGTGATAAACTGTTGTATTCACTCTCTTCTCAAAAGATGACTACCATTTTCTGATTTACTAGGGTACTAATGTGTTCTTTGTGGTTGAGGTCAGAATTTGAATAAGCCTAGCCAAATCACTTTGAAGTTTAACTTGAATGTTGTTTAAATTCTTTATCACTCAGATTTAACTCAATACATATTCTTTTTCACAGGGTAGGGAAATAACTGATTAAAAGAGAAATGAAAATCAGGGTGCTGTGTGACTTTCCATTAATTTTATAATTTCTCTGAGCTTTGATTTCCTCAATGAAGAATGGTGACAGTAAGAGTACCCACGTGTGGTAGATCACAAAAATGTCCACGGTCTTTACTCTTTGTCTGCACATCCTTTGCAACGGGACTTTGCAGCTCCTTCCATCAAGAAATAAAGTCTGTTTCCCACTCCTTTAATCTGGTCTAGCCTGGTGACTTGCTTTGGTCAATAAAATGCGATAGAAGCGACAGTGTGCCAGTTGTGAGCCTAGACCTTAAGATGCCTTGTCTGCTTCCACTTTCTCAGAACCATACCCAGCTGCCCTATGAACAAGTACAGGCTACTGTGTTCAGGAATGAGAGATCACACAGAGCAGAGACAAGCCATCCCAGTTGAGGCTATCCTAGACCAGAAAGCCCCCAGCCAAACACCATTCAAACACAAATACATGAAAAAGTGCAATCAAGACCAGAAGAATCACTTCGCTGAGCCCAGCCCAAATCATTGAACAGCAGAATTTTGAGCAAAAACAGGGCTATTGTTTAACACTATTAAGTCTTGAAGCAGTTTGTTATGAAGTAAATGCTAACTGGCACACTATCTCCTATAAGCTTATTGAGAAGTTTTTTAAAACTAGTATTTGTAAAATATATATAACTGTTTTCATCACTATGTAAGCTCTAAATTGGGTGTTTATTTTCATAATCATGATTATTATTAAAGTTTCATGCAATCCTCATAGTTTCACGATCTACTGGGAAAGAACAAAAATAAAAGTCTCAAATATTAACTTGAGTAGGATATTTTGACTTGTATTTCAGCTAAAATCCAAAATGAGTAGCAAATTAGTAAGTTTATCTGTACTGACACTTTTGTTGTAATACTAATGGTGCCAACGTGAGTAGGATCTTTTGGCATCTGAACAAGTATTTTTGCTGACTGTCAAGACTTTAACCTTACAAGAACTTACTCTTTTGCCAGGGAAGTTGAAATGTTTAAACTTCTTAAAAACAAGCATCATTGTGATTGCTTAGACCTCCTTGGCTGGAAGTGTATTGCATTGAGACAAGGCATGTCATAAGCAAAATTCACTCATTTCACTGTCCATGCTGGAAATCAGCTGAGTCATCTAAAGTGAGGTTGGATATAATTTCTGAATTGAAAAATAGTTATTGTTATTCCTTGTAGGAACAAGTGTTTAACATATGTTTATATTTTAGTACAATTATTTATGCTAGATTATAACAATTACTGTTTTTATGAACATAACTTTCCTACAGCTTGTTAGAAGTAATTTTATACGATTATCTGTGTTACCAAACGCCTAAAGAATTACAAACCTGATCAATAAATTACACACCTGAGTCTGCTTTTTCACAATGTCTAGGGGCTAGAGACAGTATCTCTGCTTGTCTTTAGAAAGTACATGTTATTGACAAGGGCTGCTGGAATATATCTCATTTGCCAAGCCTTCACTTTAATTTTTCTCTGTTGCTACCTGTTAGTATAGCAACCTTCGCTTTGTAAATAATACAACATTACAGTGGTCTCGTGGGTTTTGGTTTACAAAGTACTATACATCATGCCATTGTCATTTGATCACCCAGACCAGACATATGTGATTATCTCCATTTTATAACACAACACTCAAGGTCACCTACTTAGTAAGTGACAGCACCAAGTTCAAAACCAGATTTCTGATTCTAATCAGGCTGAAGGGTATCAGACACATTATTTATTTATTGATTTATTTATTTATTTGAGACAAGGTCTCACTCTGTTGCCTAGGCTGGAATGCAGTAGTATGATCAAGGCTCACTGTAACACTGACATACCAGACTCCAGTTATCCTCCCACCTCAGCCTCCCAAGTAGCTGGGACTATAGGCACAAGCCACTGCACCTGGCTATTATTTTTCTTTTTTAGAGATGGGGTCTTACTATGTTGCCCAGGCTAGTCTTGAACTCCTGGATTCAAGTGATCCTCCTGCCTCAGCCTCCCAAAGTTTTGAGATTATAGGTATGGACCTTTGTGCCCAGCCTAATTTTTTTTTTTTTTAAATAGGAGTCTCACTCTGTTCCCCAGTGGCACGATATCTCCTGTGCCACTGGCCTAATTTCAAATCCCGGCTTTACCATATATTAACTATATAAAAGTGGCCAGATTATTTAAACTTTCTGAAACTCAGCTTTTAACATATATGGAGGAGGGATGATAATATTACATATCTCACAGAACTGTAGTTAAGATTAAATAAAGATTAAATAATATATGTAAATTGCTTAGTTACAGAAGTGTTTAATAAATGTCAATTGTCTTTAACGTTTTGGTATCATTACTACTATTAATAGTCTGGTAGTAGGCTGAGGTAGCTAGAGTCCTTGAACCTGAGTGTTCACTGCCTGAGAATGTGGTTAAAATTTTTTCAGGCATGCGAATTTCTCTATCCTCTTGATGTGATACTTGGCTAACTGTACAATTCCACCCAAAAGTGAGACGGACAAAGATGAGGCCTAATGTGGACTGCATTTACTATCTTCTGTGGTTGGGATTTTGGGGCATGTGTGCAGTTATGTAGTGGTGCATAGCATTTTCTCTCTCAACTGTTATATTTTCTTATGAGAAAAATGCATTGTTACTGGAGACATATAGAGGGGAATTCAGGGTAAGTCTAGTCCATTCGTTGACCCTTCTATTCAGTTTGATAACAGCTTACCATAATGTGACTGAAAGATAACACCACTGGGAGGTGGGTGTTTTCCAATGAAAATTGTTTTGTAGGTTCTAAGCAATGAAAGAAAATAGTGTTTGCATGTTTGCTCAGTCTCCTCCCTACAATTCTCTTTCATCCTACACTTACATAGAATTTACCAATTGCTGTTTATTATCATCTTAAAATCTCTCCATTGCTTTGTGGATTTTCAGCTAGAACTGCATGTGAATTTCTATACACAGTGTGTGTGTGTGTGTGTGTGTGTGTGCCTGTGTGTCTTCTTTTCTCTTTGCCTAGAATACTCACCTCACTCCACAGTCTAGCAAGTTCCACTCCATTCTTTAAGAGTTATTTTAGGCATCGTTTTATGATAGTCAACTTGAGTGGGGCAGAGGGTGCCCAGACCTTTCAACCCCTATTCTGGGTGTGTCTGGGAGGGTGTTTCTGGATGAGATCAACATGTGAATTGCAGACTGAGTAAAACAGAGTTCCTTCTCAAATGTAGGTGGGCCTCATCCAATCAGTTGAAGGCCTGACTAGAAAAAAAAGCTGATCCTCCGTCAAATAGAAGAGAACTGCCTCACTGCTTAGAGCTGGGACACTGGTTTTGTTCTGCCCTTGGAGCTGAACTGAAACATCAGCTCTTCTTCGGTTGCAAGCCTGCTAGCATTTGAACTGCAACTACAACATTGGCTCTCCTGGTTCTTATTCAGACTTGGACTAGAACTGCACCATCAGCTCTCCTGGGTCTTGTCAGCCTTTATAGTTGCATAAGCCAATTTCTTAGATGTTTATGTAAATCTCTTTACAGCTGTATTTATATCCATCCATCTAAATCAATCTATCCATATCCATGTGTCATATTGGTCCCATTTCTCTGAAGAACACTAATACATACCTTCTCCAGAAGTCTTTCAGGACATCCTCTGTCCCCTCCCTACTCCCTACCACTGACACTCTTAGAGTCTTTTTCTTGGTGGGTGCCACATAATTACTTACACAGTTTTCTACCTCACCCCTCATCACATAGTGCTAAACTGTCTGTTGGTACTTCTGTTTTCTCAACTCTACTGTGAGAACTTTGAAGGCAGCAACTGTCTTAAGTCACCTCTGTAACCTGCTACTAGTGCCGTTTCCAGTGAATAATCTTTAAACGAATGATCAACTTAATTGTCCAACTCTTTCCTTGCCTGTACGAATTACTGACAGTTCCCTTGGAGGAGCATATTTGAACTAATTACTTCAATTTCTGTCCTGCTTTGTTTTTCTCTTTCCAAAGAGTAGATGGTAAATGTCTCCATCCAGAAATATACTGTGCCTTTCCAGCTTACAGCTCATGTTAATTGCAAACTTTCCTAGTTTCCATATACAATACTTTGACTATTCTCCCCAAGCAATAAAAAAAAAATGAATAAAGGAATATACATGAAATTGACAATTATATGTATTGATAAATTTTGTCCACATTTATTCATGTGATTAAACATATACAGGTGTATCAAGGTGTAATGTATATCATGTGTATAATATAGGCATATGCATATGTATCTATATATGTGTATCTATGTGTCAATTTCTCATTAATATTCTGAAACGGATGACTATACACATTGGTGCTTGGGGAAGTCTCTATGTCCATTCAATCTTCAGTCTTACTGAGACTTTCTGTGGCAGCTGCAGTGGCAAAGTCACTCAAAGCCACAGCTGTTTAGGGTGCCTATTGTTTTCCAGTGCCCAGGGTCTTTGCAGTGAGACTTAGCTATTATCTAGGGCTTCTGAACCTCCAATCTCAGCAAGAAGCTTGCTATAATATTGTTATTTTTTCTTCTCAGTAAGAATATTAAAAAAAATCCCTGTTTGTCCATAGATATTTAAGGCACTTCTCATATGGATGGCAGAGAACACTGGGGACACCTGGGCAATAAGAACTCACAGGGCTGCAGTGCTGTGGCTCGGCTCCTTTCCCAGAGCAGTTGTTTCAGGTGGAGGCAGCTCTGGAGTCAGGTTCACTGTGACTGAGATGGGGTAAGGGTGGGTACTCACCCTTTTTACCCAAGGGGGCCCATCAAGCCTCATCAAGATGCTTCCCTAAATCCAAGAATTCCAGATTTGAATTCGGCTATTTCCCCAGAAGGCAGAAACCACTGCCATCAGTTTTGGCTCGAATAACCTTTGCTTTCCGTCTTGCTGTATTTGGATGCACAGCTGCAAATCTGGTGATTGGCACGTTAAAAAATGATGAATTGAATTAAATAAATGGAATTACAGAATTCGAGAACTATGAGAAGAGGGGAATGACATCCAACTGAACATTTTCTTCCTAAAACTTCCAAGACTTGGACTATTTTTCTTAAAATGACGCAGAAGAAAGTCAGTTGGTTAAAAAAATAAAGTCTAAAAAGAACTGAAGATGGAATCCCAGGAGCTCAATCTCTTCAGAGATTGCTGCTTGCTCCTCAGGGATAAATCTAATCTGTAGGCTAATAACTCTGAATTTCTTTGAAGCTTTATTTTTTAAACCAAAAAATCTTAAGCTTGATAACATTCTTACATTTATTTTTTTATATTTTTTTGAGACAAGATCTTGCTCTGTTGCCCAGGCTGGAGTGCAGTGGTGTGATCACAGCTCACTGCAGCCTCCAGCTCCTGAACTCAAGTGATCCTCTGCCTCAGCCTCTGGAGCAGCTGGGATTACAGGCATGTGCCACCACACCTGGCTTCCCTCTGACATTTATAACCTGAGATAGAGTTGGCATTCTCACTTACAGTCTTTCATCTCAGCCATCAGTAATAGAGCAAGTCTACACCTGAAATCACGTTTGTATTAATACTGAGTAAGTGAATGGAAGGTGAGTGAATGTATTCTATTCAATGACCGCATGTTCATTTCTGACTAGTTTTTACCTTATCTGCAATTGTTAACATTAAACCCCAAAAGGACTGAAAAGATGAGGTAGAGTAATGGCCTATTTATGTTAGAGCCGTTACCTTCTTTGGTTGATCACTAGCACTTTTTTATGTCAAAGATTCTGCAGATAATTTTGGAAACTGTATATATACACGAGGATGGGTTTCTATACTGGAAATAGTGTGGTGTCTTCTTGGTCATGGCCTGAAACTCTGGAGTTCACTTGTTTGGTCACAAAACTGCTGAATGTGAACATGGTTTGGTAACCTAGCAAATTTTTTTAAAGATTTCTACTCTTTTTATAACAGAGACAGGGAGTAAGATACCTAGGCAAGGACTTAAAAAGGGCCTGAATACAAAGGAGCTTCATTCCCAAATAATCTTTCTCTTAAAAAGTCAAATGCAGGTGGGGCGCTTTACAGTTACAAATGTAATCACTGACATAGGCAGTGATCACCAATGGGTAGTAAAACCTCTGGATGAATGTTGCTGAAAAGAGGAGAGTCACAAGGTTTTCACGTGCTCTTCCTCCAATTATTAATTATTTACAGAGAGGGAAAGGTGCCTTTACAGTGGAGAAATCCATTGGAGAAGTAATCAAATTGAATATTTATTTTTTATTTTTTTTAGATAGGGTCTTGTTCTGTTGACCAGGCTGGAGTTTCTAATCACTGAAACACATGGCATGTAGTTTCTGATGTGATACACTAGGAAGGACTCAATATTACCTATGTGTGGTTTTTTTCCCCCAAATACATAAGCTGAATCTAACTAAGAGAGACAAATTAGACATTTTCAAATTGTACGTCACATTTTATGAACCAGCTGGCCTGGATTCTTTAAAATTGCCAATCCCGTGTGACATGGTTTGGCTCTCTGTCCCCACCAAAATCTCTCAAATTGTAATAATCTCCACGTGTTGAGGGAGGGAGGTGATGGATAATAGGAGTAGTTTCCCCTAATGAGTGAATTCTCATGAGATCTGATGATTCTATAAGCGTCTGGAAGTTCCTGCTTTGCTCCCTCTTGCCTGCTGCCATATAAGATACACTTGTTTCCCCTTGACCTTCTGTCATGATTGTAAGTTTCCTGAGACCTCCTAGCCCTGCTTCCTGTTAAGCCTGCATAATGGTGAGTCAATTAAACTTCTTTCCTTTATAAATTACCCAGTCTCAGGTATTTATAGCAGTGCAAGGGAATTTTCTGGGTTAAAGAAAAATAAAGGAATATGATAAATAAGTGCAATCTAAGATCTTTAATCTTTGATTTATGATCCTGGATTTTTTCTTAAAGCTAAAGCTATAAACTATAGATTAAATAATAGTATTTATTCAATGTTAAATTTCTTGAGGTAATGATTGATTGTGATTATGTAAGAGAATGTCCTTATTCTTAGGAGATACATGCTAAACTATTTAGGAATGAATATCATAATATCTACAACTTGCTTTCAAATCATAATATCTGCAACTTGCTTACAAAACAGGAGAGATTTTGTATATATATAATATACAGTGTGTATATGCATACACATAACTATGTGTAGTTACACATATGTGTGTGTAGAGAGACAGAGAAAGAAAACATGCTAAAATGTTTTTTTTTAATATAAGAGAGGAAGCTCAGCTTAGTCAACAGGGTCTCAGCACAAATGCGGGAGGCTTGGCAATCGTCCGTTTCCTAGAAGAGATCAGGTGGTCTACACCATCCCACCAGCTGGAGCAAGAGAAAGATGACCAATATCTTTCTCACTTACATGTTTTTGCTTCAAGACACAAACTGGGGCTTGCGTAACATCTTAATTTTTCACCTAGTGTTTTTTGTAAGAGAACATATTTCCTTATTTTCACTAATACGGCTGTGGAGCCGTTCTGCCAGGTTTTTAATCCAGGCTATTAACTTTCTAGCTGTGTAGACCTGGGGAAGTTACTTACTCAGTCTCTCCTGCTATCAGCATCACCTTTCATTAAAGAGGTGAAACAGCAGTAACTATCTCATAGGGTTATTATAAGGGCTGAAGGAAATAAGAAACATAAAGCTCTTGGCATGGTGTCTTGTGCGCAGTAAGCACTCAATAAATATTTGCTACTATTAATACTAGTGTCATGCATGCTACTCAGATCTCACAACTACAATAATAAAAGTCAACAACAAATATATGTGGATCACATACTATGTACCAGGCATTGCTGTTGTTTATAGAACATCAATGAAGGTCCCTGCCCTAATGGAGCCTGCATCATAGTCAACAACTTCCATAAGCCAGGATCATTCTAAGCACCATGTAGATATTAACTTGATTAATTCTCAGAATAATTCTGACTCAAGAAGTCTTACTTCGTACATTCTGTTTGGTGCCTTCGCTTGCTTGAATTTTCTGAGGCTTCTGAAAAATAACCAAGTTAACACTGGTGTATATATATGTGAGGGGTGGGGTGGGGAAGAGTTTCTTTTGCTGTATTTTGTTTTGCTTTTCAACTCCATGAAACTGTTTGATGACAAAACCATTCTCTGGTTGAGACAGCTCTGAAAGGTCCAGTAGAAACAGCCAATGAAGCTCACTCCTCATTGCAGGCCAGTGACGTTCTCCAGGATGGAGCAAGTCTGAGGAGACTAAGGGGAGAGTGACACAATCAATCCAGCCTCCCCTTACGGTAGACTGATTTTTTAGGATATTAGTTCATAAGGTTCAGAATTTCTACCAGGTTTCTTCATTCTAGCCAGTGGTGTCATGATTATACCAGCTGGAGAAGAAAAGCACTTGGCATTTGAGGAAGTGCGGTGCTCGATGCCATATTCAGAATTCAGAATCATCCCCCTTGCCTGCTCTCTGGATTCCCCTTCCAGCTGGCCTGCGCAATGCGTTCCAGCTCTACCCCAGGGGTCTCTGTTCACTTGCCTGTTTAGCCCACGTAGGAGTCACAGGAGAGATTTGGTAAACTTGTCAGCAGTTGTCATTATTCTCTTACTTGCTATTCCAGACCCAAAGATGTGTCTTGAACACTCTTGATGTGTTGCTTCATGCTGTGCACCTCCAGATAATTTCTCAGACCCTCCCAAATCATTTTGACCCCCACGCAGCCTCAAGACACCTTTCCAAATGCATTTCCTTTCATTACATAAACTCTGGGTATTTCCAAGAAAATGCTGTTTACGTTTCTGTTTTGTGTTCACTTACCTCATCCTACAGTTTAGTAAGAAAAATTAGTGTTATTCAAGAAGTCTCATCATCTGTCTTTCCTTTTCATTGAGAGAAAGGATGGCCACAGTCTTAACCAAGTTCAAGTCTGGCTGGAAACCCAAAGCCACAGGGTATTTTTTACTTTGCAAATGTTCCTCTTCCTGATCAAAGAGCCCAGGTTGAAAACTCAGGGAAGGCAGTACCAGAATGGACGAAACAGAAGTACCCAACTAAACCATATAAATTAACAATTTATCTTCTATTTTTTCTTGAATACTTAAAATGTTCTTATCCTCTAATCCCAAATTTCTACTTCTAGGAAATTGTCCTAAGGGCATGGTCAGATATACACCAACAAATTAGCGAACACTGTAATATCATTTAGCATAGTGAAAAATTTGAAAATGTATTTGAAACTAAATATCTGACACTATGATATTGGTAAAACAAATTATGGTATGTCCAAGACATAAATTATTGTGTGCCCATTAAAGACTATTTAATAAAAAAGATTAAGTGACATAGGAAAATGCTTACAACATATTAGACAACACTACGTAAGTCAGTTACAAAGCTAGTGCAGTTTTTACATGCACTAATTGTGTGTGTGTGTATGTGTGTGTGTGTGTGTGTGTATGTATAGTTACATCACATTTTATCACATGTATGTTTATATATTCAAGTAACCACCACTACCATTGTGTATAGAGCCATTTCACCATGACAAAGACTCTCCCCTGCTGTCCCTCAACAGTCACACCCTCCCATCTGGTTGCTGAATCCCCTGGCTGCCACCGATCTGTCCTCTATCTCTATAATTATGTCACTTTGAGAATACTGTAGAAATAGAATCCTACAGTATCATACTTTTTGAGATTGGCTTTTTTCACTCAGGGTCTGTTTTCCCTGGTCCTTCAAGCAGCCTGCTCTCTGAAAAGGTGATCTGCGTGAACACACAGGATTGGTGCATGGAGAGTGGTGTCTCAAAATGGCTGTAATGAGAGATTTTTCTGGGTGTGATTTGGTCAACTAAACTTGAAAAATTAGGAACAGATTCAATATTGTGTTAGAGATTAAGATCCATCGTGAAATCTGATCTAAATCACTTGGCACTTTCAACTCCTTGCAGTAATACTTTAGGAAATTTTTGAAAACTCATCTTTTCTTCTCTTGCTTCTGTCAATCATCTCCACCTCCTCCCCTTCAACCTAGTCACCACCTTCCATTGTCTGACCACTCCAAGATGCCTCCTAGCTACTCCTTGGCTTCCATTCTTATCCTTCTAGAATCCATTCCCAGCAACAGCACATGGCCTCTCTGTTCTCACATGTTCTCAGCTCTGAAAATACCTCTTTAAAAGGCTTTCTCTGACAATCGAATTCTCCCCACCACAGGTCACACCCAAGTCACCCTGCTCTATTTTATATTACTTATGAAGATGAATTAATAGCATTTATCTCGTTGACTTGCAATCATTTATTTATTTATTTATTTATTTATTTATATCTTCTCCTTCTTCTGTAAAATCACCCCAACAGCAAGATCCGCATGTCTGTAGCACCTGCAACACTTGGCACAGTCTGTGATCTCAGCAAGTATTTACTGATGGAATGAATGGCTAAATGAACATACATGAGGCTGAAATACTGCCCCAAAGTGATAGAAGCAAGACAGCTATATTACCACACTACACAACTGCTCAGAAAGCCCAGGAGAAAATTGAGAACGTCTCAAGAAGCTGGGGATATGCAGACCAGCAAGATGCTGTGGACTTAAACTCCATCCAAGGCTGGTCAGGGTGTTATCCCAGCACTTCGGGAGGCCAAGGCAAGAGGCTTTGAGGCCAGGAGTTCAAGACCAGCCTGGGCAACATAGTGACACCCTGTCTCTACAAAAAAATTAAAAGAACTTAGCTGGAAATAGTGGTGTGCACCTGTAGTCCCACCTACTTGGGAGGCTGAACTGTGAGAACTGCTTGATCCTTGGAAGAAGGGGCTGCAGTGAGCTAAGGTCATGCCATTGCACTCCAGCCTGGGCAACAGAGCAAGATCCTGTCTCAATAAATAAATATAAAATTTATTCAGCATACTGAGTTCAAAATCTCAATCCTGTGGAAAATGCCATTGGATCTTACAGGGCCACAGTCATTAGGATGTTGGCTTTCCCTGAACTTCCTGGAGAAGAAAGATCTCTCTCTTGTTCCCCTGTTGCCTTATTTGATTTGTTGTATGTATAATAACCAGCCACTTATAAACTCCTAAGCTGTATGCCAGTGGGAAGTACATGGCAAGAAGGAGTACGTTTCATGCCAATGTAGTGGAGGAACAACTCCAAATCAACTCAAGTTTATGAGTTCATCTGATGCATATCACCCTAGTTGGCTCTAACATCCCAATGGCAAGACCAACCAGCTTAATTGGATTGAGTATTTTCTGCTTCGGCAAAAAATTTATGTGACTGATTTATTGATGGAGGCTGGGGAAGGTAGGAGGGGTTGATATTTGGCATTTAGGCCTCAAAAGCAAAACTAATTCCTGTTTTGTATGGAAAAATATATATTTTCTTGATGATAAAAAATGAAAGGCTTCTTCCCTCAAAGCAAAGAAGGAAAATGAGTGTTTTCTGCTCCTATGAGGAAAAATGGTCCCCAAACAAGATTTTTTTATACCTCAAATAAGACCAGGCCTAGTCTTTTGTCTTATTTCTTTTGGTTAATGAACGATTTGGCCACCAAGATAATTTTTGACTTCTGAAGGTTAAAGCTGCTTAAACAAAACTGTTCTTCACACTGTTGGGCAGGAGTTCTTTGGCGTGCAGGCTGGGGAGGTCTCACTGAGAAGGAACACTGTGCCACACTAAGGAAGGACTCTGTTTCCAGGGACTCATGGCACATACGTAACTTCATACATTAGAGGAAGCCACTTTACCTAATTAGGCACCAAGGTTTCAAATGACATTGAATGCAATGTCATGGAGAATGGGGAAATGGCCACCAAGGCAGAGACAGATGCAGGGTGTGAGTTGCTCTTCCTTTAGTCTGTGTGAGGAAGGAGACCCTTAATCCTCTTAAGCTTCTAAGAGCCCTTCCCCCTAGATGTCTACATTGCATTTCAATAGGAGAAGACTGACAGACCTGGGTACCACCCTTAATCGCACTCCTGTAGATGGCAGGCATGGTATGGAGGAATCTTCCTGGAAGGCATCGTTTTTGCTTAAACACGATCAAACCCCCACCTAAGTCACATACCCAACGCCTGCTTCATGGATCAAGACCCTTTCACATGTAATTTCTAGGGTTGTAAGCCTTTTAGAAGGTAAGGATTTTCTTTATTGGGGAGCTCATGATGCCGCAGCTCCTGGCCAAACAAAACACCACTTCCTTCCTAATTCGGTGTTCAAGAGGTTTGTTTGCAAACCTTCACAAATGTGCATTCACACTTTGATCAAATATTGACTGCCCCTATTGTGAAAGTGAAGGTAAGTGGGCCAGGCACTACGTAAGATTCTATGATGACTGACACACAAATCTTGTGTTCAAGAAGGTTACCACAGAAGTACAGGAGAGAGATCTAAGTCTGTATCATTCTAAGATCACATGGAGAAGAGCCACAAGAAAGTGACAGGGAAGATGTTATAAAACGCCAGAAAAAATAGAAATCATTTTACCTGGTTGTGACAGGAAGTGGCTAAACGGGGAGGGGATGTGAATCAGGAAATTCTTTGTGGGACAGGTTACATATGCCAGAGACCTTGCCAGCTGTGTAGAGTTTGGCTAGAAGGACATGGGACCAAGGGGGAATGCCTCTTAAATAAAGACATCCGCCGGGCATGGTGGCTCACACGTCCCAGCACTTTGGGAAGCCGAGGCAGGCAGATCACGAGGTCCAGAGATCTGCATCATCCTGCTCAACATGGTGAAACCCCTGTCTCTACTAAAAATACAAAAATTAGCCAGGTGTGGTGGTGGGCACCTGTAGTCCCAGTTACTCGGGAGGCTGAGGCAGGAAAATCGTTTGAACCCAGAAGGCAGAGGTTGCAGTGAGCCGAGATCAAGCCACTGCACTCCAGCCTGGGCAACACAGCAAGACTCCATCTAAAAAAAAAAAAAAAAAAAGACATCCACAAACTCATCTGTAAAGCAGTATTGTCCTGAGAAGGCAGCAGGGGACATGAAGAAAATTGGTCTGATCTTCTCTGAAAAGAGCAGAGAAGCAGCTGTAGGCAAAGACACTCTTCTTTGATTCATATCTCGTTGTGATATTACCTTTGATTCACAATATACAGACCAAGACTGTATACGCTCAGTTCAGCAAAATGCAGCTCCAGGAGTTAAGCCAATAAATACTTGTAAGAGATCTGTATTTCCGACTCAGCACTGCCTGAAACAAGATGTGAGCTCAGGGACAGTTTACTGCTTCATCCCTCAGGTACTTTTTTTGAACTACCTTACCGGCTTCTCCCAAATGATGAATGAGATTATTTGAAATTCTACTTTGGGAACATTCTGGAGAAGTTAGATGGAGAAATTCATGAGGGTGGGTTCTTGGAGTCAGTTTGTTCTTATTTTAACCTAATTTCTTTTCCTACCCAGTCTGTAAACTTGGACAAATGATGTAACCTTTCTAAGCCCATTTCCTCATTTTTAAAATTGGGGAGTAATGGTAAAATTAAGGAGCCCATACTTCATGGGCTTAATGTTTAAAAATTAAATAAGAACATTTGTATAAAGACTTTAACCCAATTTTTAGTACATAATAAGTTATCTGTATTATGAATAAGTAAATAATGGCACCTGGTCAGAAAATTGATGCTGTATTATACATCATCATGGATGAAAACCTTGTGATGAGGGTCATTAATTGACCCAAGAGATCTAACATATCAAGGGATCATTTGAGACTTAGAATATAGAATAATCTAGCATAAAACACACCAATATCTCTTTAGCCTGAGCCTTTCAATTGAAGTGCAGCGTTAGAGAAGACAACTTTTAGAGACGGACTAGAAAATATCACTCAAGTAGAAAACTTTGAGTAGAATCCATCTCTCTCTTGCACATTCTCTCCTTTCATCAACATTCTGGAAAGTGGCCCCTTCCTATGTTGAAGTTTGGGGCATGAAACAGCTCTCCAGTGAGTAATCATTTCACTCATCATTGGAAGCAGCTCCTTCTAGCATTGCCAACAGAGTTCCATTATTTATGCCTTTCAAATAAAATAAAAAGTTTCCAGGACTCATTTTTCTGTAGGTTCTTTTCTGTGACTTTTTTTTTCATCCAAGGTGTCCACTTAATAATCAAGTAGATTATTCCTGCCTTGGGCTCATAGAAAGTAACCTTCCAAGCTGTTTGTACCTCCTCATACCTGGGTCTCTTAGTGTAATATTTCCTTTCACTGGAATTTTAACACCTTCACTAACAACAGGAAGTTAAGCAATTTCATACAAGGTATCTTAGAACCTATAAACATTTCACCCAACATTATCCTCAGAGCTCACTTTCTCTTGCTTATGGGAATGGGATAAAATACACAGTTTATCTAGGAGGGGTCATGCCAAATAGAAACACAGCACTTTGTTTAAAAAGCAGGTATCTTATTACTTACAACCCTCACCTTCTGGCCCAACCGAATACCATAATTACTCCCTTAAATTTCCCACTATTGAATGTCATCTATTCTGTCTTCTTTTGTTACCATTATTTAGCTAACTAAACAGACCCAATATGATACCAAAGGCTAAAGGAGGCATGAATCCAACTTGCAGAAACCTGCTTTTCATTTAGAATTATGGGGCTAGTTTCCTAGAAATTGCCACATTTTAAAGAAAATAGATTTTTCTTCTTTATGTCAAGAGATGGCTGATCTAATTAGAATCCATTTAATCTAATAAGTCATTTATGGGCTGTCTTCAAAATGAATATTTGAGTCCCAAATCCAAACTTAAACATCAGATTTGTATTCTTGCTAGTCCACCAAAAATTAAATCACTGAATTCCCATAAGAACTTTCTCCACTCATAGAGATATGTTAGGAAGTATGAAGATGAAAAAATAAAACAAAATTACTTGGCCACCAAGTAGAGAATTATTTTATCTTCTAAAGAGCTACTGACATAAGAAAATTACAGGGAAGTTAGGGAGCTCTTTATAAATGTATGCTCCTTGAGGGTAAGGGGCATGACTAATTTTTGCATGCCTAGTGCTTTACAGCACACCACTCACAGAGTTGGTACGCAGAAAATGACAGCTAAATATATGTGAATTTCAACCTTGAAAATATGGGGCTGAAACGTAAGATTAACCCAAGGAGAAAATGCTTTTGTTTTGCTCCTTATTATACATAACAGGTGCTCAAGACATATGCACTGAATGAATGAATGGCTGATTCTGAAGCTGGCTCGGTACCCCTGATTGGATTGTTGGACTTAGTTCATACAGAATCTTTAACCCACATGGAGAAATTATGTTCACTGAATGCTGAACAAATAAACTGGGTAGCACACAGCCCGAGCAGTGAGTCCTTGGGAAACCAAGCAAATAACCATTTTATACCAGATTATTTTAAACACTAGGAGGCCCAAGAATTCTCTCACTTTTGACTGGTTACAAATGCAATTAGAAAGCTAGATCCCTAATTTGTTGTTTTAATAATTAGGGATTGTCTTAATCCATTTGTACTGTCATAAAGGAGTATGTAAATCAGGGTAACTTACAAAAAGAAAAGGTTTATTTCACTCACAATTCTGTTGTCTGGAAAGGCGCAAGACTGGGTATCTGGTGAGGGCCTCAGGTTGCTTCCACTCCTGGTGGAAAGTGAAGGAGAGCTGGCATGTGCAGAGATCAGATGGAGAGAGAGAAATCAAGAGAAAGATGGGGCAGAGGAGTGTGCCAGGCTCTTTTAGTAACCAGCTCTCACAGGAGAGAGAACTCACCCACAAGGGAAGGCATTAATCCATTCATGATGGACCCATTTTCATGACCCAAACACCTCCTACTAGCATCCCACCTCCAATACTGGAGATCAGATTTCAACACGAGGCTTGGAGGAAACAAACATCCAAACCATAGCTGAGATAGAATACAGCATATAGATTACTAAAGAAATCACAGCAAACTGCAGGCAATTTCCACTTTAATCATGTCAGACAACTTTAGAACTGTCTATAAATAATTGACATATTCTCTGACCCTGGAAAAATTGGTGGGGGGATGTGACTTTCTTTTCTTTATTATTTGTTTGCTTGTTTATTTTTGAGACAGGGTGTCACTCTGTCACCCAGGCTGGAGTGCAGTGTCCTGATCTCAGCTCACTGCAGACTCAACCTCCCAAGGCTCAGGTGATCCTACTGCCTCAGCCCCGCTCCCCTCCCATGTAGCTGGGAATACAGGCATGTTCAGGGGACATGACTTTCTCCAAAGAGTTTTTGCAGCTCTGGGGTATAGATTCTCTTGTTCTGTATTTATCTAGAGTGAACATACTCTTCTTAGTCTTAATATAACCAGGAAGAAAAAGGCGGTTGAGCTACAAGACCAATAACACAGTTTCCAAAAGATGCATGTTTTTCACAAGGTGAAAAACCAACCAGAGCAATATGCATGTCTCGCTGGAAACATCAAAATGAAAAGCCTCCACCTCAAATCTTTGTATTTTCCCCATAAGTCTGAAACATACCAGCTTGACTTGGGTGGAATGATACTGTAGAAAGAGACTGAAGTGGAGTAAACGTAAATAAATTTCAGAATCTTCTTAGAATTAAGCAGAGAATAACCACCATCACCACAAAAATCGCAATATTCAACAATTACAACAATGTGGTAGTAGAACTGACTTATGTATCTCAGCTCATTAGCAAAACTGACTTTGCTTATGGAAACCAGATTTAGTAACACTCGCCCTTCTTTGAGTTTTCAAATAATTTTATAAAGATAAAAGTTTACTAGCATGTGGGAGATGCACATACTCTACCACATATTTACGTGGATTTCTGTGCAAAGACATGCATACCCGGAAAGAAAGCTAACTATGCTAGCCTCTAAAACGTAGCTGCGTTTGTGAAGAAACACAATAGACATTTAACCCAGCACATCAAAACTGCCTAATGGTTTTCTGACGTGCCTCCAGGCAATGGAGAATAGCATGTCCAATTCTAAGCGCAGGGAGCATTCTCAAGCAGCAAAAAAGAAACGAATCCTTCTCTTTCTCATTTTCTTTTTGAACTCTATAATATAATTTTTCAACATTGTCCTTTTGAAGTCTGACATTAAGATGAAAATTCCTTGAGGACTGTGACACTGGAATGCATTACAAAGGAGGGCACGGGACGGCCTTTAGTGCAGATCCTTCAGAGGGTGGAGGGCAGCATTTTTAGTTTCTTTCCCACCCTCTAATTCCAACATGCTATGAAAATGATTTTAAGTCTGCCTGACTAGCACAAACAAAACTAAACAAAAACGCTGGCTTCCTGATTATTTATACTCATTTGCCCCATGACTTTATAAGGAGGGGTCTTAGTGGCAAGGACAGTCTTCCTCAGGCTTTGTCCCTCTACCCTGCTTGACATACAGGCATGGGCAAGGATTCTGAATTTCTCTGCTCCTCTAGCCTTTTGATGTGTTTATCCACAAATATTGGAGCCTTGGGGCAGGGGTAGAGACACCTACCTTCTGCTGCACCAGAGGAAGAGGCTCTGGGAGGTCGGCTGACGGCGCGGGGAGGAGCCTCTGATGGGCTGACCGCGCTGGGAGGCGGCTCTGGGAGGTCGGCTGACCGCACGGGGAGGAGGCTCTCGGAGGTTGGCTAACCACGTGAAGAGGAGGCTCCAGTCGACTGACCGCGTGGGGGCGCTCCGGTCAGCTGACGGCGTGGGGAGGAGGCCCTGGGAGGTCGGCTGACGGCGTGGGGAGGAGGCCCTGGCAGGTCAGGTGACCACAGGCCGCGCCGCTGCGTCTTAGCGCATGCGCCGTTGGCCCATTGTGGCCGTGAGGCTGTTCCCAGTTGTCTCTGGGACTACGCCACATCTTCCCGAGTTTTCTGGAGGTGAAATTAATTTCCACAGGAGAGTGGAACCAAGCTTTTAATCAAGATCCCGCATGTCCTCACCTCTGAGTGGAACAACACACCCTCAGGCCCATCCCTCTCATCCACGCCGTGGCTTCGTGCTTGTGGGGGAAACTGAGGCCTCTGGCTGTGAGCTGCCTGGCTCCCGGCCCTCTGCTTACAAACTCACCCACACCCACACCTGTCCTACTTCCAGTGTCAGAGAATGAAGTTGAACAACCCCCCGGGCCCTGCACCCAGCCCTCCTCCTGGGCCGGCTCCACCCTCCTCTCTCCAGACTTTCCATTTCTCCTTCCCCCGTCTTTCCAACCTCCTCGGGTTTCCCCTCGGCCTACAAAATTCTTCAAATAGTTCCCATCTGATTCTGTAAAAAATAAGTTCCCTGACTTCACTACCCTTTCTTGATGGCAACCCCGTTCTCATTCTAAAGTCGAAAACTTCTGAACTTCCGGTCACTCTTTCGGCTCCTTCCTCCCTCGGCCGCTCCTTCCCCATGAACCAAGCCCCGCCCCCATCTCCACAGGCTGCGCTTTTCCCAAGGACATCCGGGAACACCATAATCATTGTATGACTGAATATCTGCCTCAGTTGACATGGGGGCCACTTCCTGCTCCTGCAGACTCTTAGAACCTTCTGGAGTCCTGCACCTTTCTGAGTTTTGTTTCTTCTCCTCCTCTTCTGTGGGCTCCTCTTTCTCCCTTATCCCATTAAATAGTGGTCTTCACTGGGGTCAGGTTCTTGTTCTCTCTTTACTGTGTACTTCCCTCGGCTGAGCTCACCTAGATGGAGGAGTCATTCCATTTCCATCTCAGCCCCTGAATTTCAGACTCACGTATACAACCGCTGTGTGATATTTTCACTTCAGCACGTCCCTCGATGCCCCTCAGTTTGTGTTCCTTCTGTATTTGTTGTCTCAAGGGGCTGGATTGTGATACCCGGTTGCATTGCCTGGTTGCAGTATACCTCACCCGTCGTCGCACTTACTTCATGCCACTACACTGCTAACCAGCCAGCGAGTGCTACGATTCACCTCCTAAATAGATGCTAAGTCCCCTTCTCCTGTTGTCAGCCAGTACCCTACCTTAGGTGCATATCAGCTTCCAAGAAGATGAGTGCAACGAGCTTCGAACGCATCTTCCTGCACCCAGTTTTATTCTTGTCAAGTGCATCCACTCCGCATCACCAGAGGGATCAGTCACTGAACTCTGACCTCCCTATTACTGCAGGATGTAGTTCAAGTTCTACAACGGATTACATGGGGACATACAGCATCGTTTTTCCAGTCAGGAAAAGCTGAAACAAACCATCACTGGGATTCTAGCACCCTTATGGTAAAAGGCATTTGTTGCTGCCAGTCTTCTCGTAATTATGCTACAATTCTTTGCGTATGTGCTTATCTCCCCCATTACATTGTCTTGAGAAAAAGAAGATTCCCCAGAACCCCTCACAGTGCCTGGCAAATGGTGAGAATTTAATGCATGATTCTTAAAGTTGGCATGGAGAGGTTTTACTGAGCTTGCTACAGATCTCTGAAATTTGTTCCTGAAAATAAAGGGAGTGGCAATGGCTGGAAGGTGAAGGGATGGAGGAGCATCAGTGGCGGCAGGAAGTAACAAGAGGGAGTGGGTATCTAGCACCACCTGACCTGACTTGAAGAGTTGAGGAGCCTCTGATGACTGTGATGGCCTCACCTATACCAAGGAAAGGCAGACATAGAGATGCAAAGGGAAAGAATTACTGAAAACATTGAAACGGCCACAGACCTGTACCGATAAGGACAGAAAGTACATTAGAATTTCTCTCTCATTTCTGTCTTTGGAAGAACAGACTGTCATCTTTGTGCACTTGCCCTAAACATCTGATATATAGGTGTTGCTATTCAGGGGCCATGATTAAACCCAAGATGCATCTGCATTCACTGAATAAAGAGCGGCCCAATAATGGGGTCCTTCCATGCAATCTGAAGAACCTTTCATCAGTGGGGAAACACCTCCCCATTCTCTCCATGACACTTCTAGAAGAGCAGAAGGTATTGCTTTTATCTCTGGGTATCCTTAGGCTCTGAAAGGTCCCACAAAGTCCAGCAGCTTTGTCCCTAAAAGGAGGTCTCAAGTCCCTTATCACATAAATGGCATTTAGTTCTTATCTAAATGTGAAGAGCCACCCTGGGATGCTGTCTTTTCCTATTCTTCTTGAGTCTGTGTGCATATGCTTTGTGAAATTAAAACGGTAGCGAAATCTTGGATAGCATTTTTATATCTATTATCGAAAATGTCCTGTGCTCATAGGCAAACAATAAAAATAGACCTAACCACTTTTAAGAAAAGAAGCTTTTTTAATTGTTACTATTTTCTTTTTCTATTCATTGAATCCTTCTGCTTCTGGAATTCTTATTTTTCTGATAATTTTTTAAATTCTCAAAGACCAGGCACAGTAACTCATGCCTGTAATCCCAATACTTTGGGAGGCTGAGGCAAGAGGATTGCTTTAGCCCAGGAGTTCAAATCCCATCTCTACGAAAAATAAAAAAATTAACTGGCATAGTGGTGCACACATGTAGTCCCAGTTACTCGTGAGGCTAAGGTGGGAGGATGGCTTGAGCCCAGGATTTCAAGACCAGTCTGAGCAACATAGCAAGACCCCATCTCTAAAAAAATGAAACCTAAAATTAACCGGACATGGTGGCCACATACCTGTAGTCCCAGCTACTCAGGAGGCTCAGGCGGGAGGATCACTTAAACCCAGGATTTCGAGGCTGCAGTGAGCTGTGATTGCACCACTGCACTCCAGCCTGGGCAACAGAGCAAGACCCTAACTCTAAAAATAGATTAAAAATTAAAAATAATGAAAAAAATAAAATTCTCAAAGGTATTCTCTGGTATGGTCCATAAGGCCAAATGTCTGTGTTACATTAGAAAATTATATTCTGGAAAGCTGGCTGGATGATTACAATATTATCCAGAACTTCCAAGATAGGACATTTAAAATAATTAAACATATATGTTACTGCCATGGTATGTTCCTGCCTTTATAGAACAAAATTTCAAAACAAAAAACAATGAGAGCTATCACTTGGATAAAATCTCTCCCATCCTTTTCTGTTTTTCTTTTAATACTCTAATAGTGTTTTCCTTTTTGTTTCCATCTACGGTAAGAAGGTTTGCATTTTTTGCTCATGTTATGATAATTTTTTTAAATCTCGATTCCACCAAGTCATGCGAGATTTCTCAGTTGGAGGTGGGGTTCAAGGAAGACTCAGATGAAGAATTAGGGGCCAGAGAAGTAACTTAATTTCTCTGTTGGTGGATATCACCTGCTCCTTTTATCCTATTGTAATGTAATTAGAAAAAATATCCTATGATTGCGATTTTCATGAATTGTTGGTGAGAGTAAAAATTTCTAGAACCATTCCAGAGGGCAATTTGGCAATGTATTCAAGGTTTAAATGTGTTGCCCTTTGACCTGAGAAAAATTACTGGAATGTATGTGGAAGAATATTCATCAACACACATTATTTATTACAACGAAAAATCCAGAAACATCCTAAAAAGGGTAACAGTCAAAAAAGAGAACAAAGGAATTCTAGGCAGTCATTAAAAGTAATGATATTGTTACGTAAAGGTCCCCATAGTATAGGAGAAAAAATTATTACAAAACAGGATAAACAGCAGAGTTTCACTTTTGTTAAATTGTGTGTATGTGTATTTTACAAGTCCATAAGGACATTCAAAATGTTAACAGTTGTTATCACCAGGAAGTGGAATGGTATTTTTTTTTTTTTTTTTTTAGAATGAAAGAGAGAAAGAAAGAGGAAGAGATTTTAGAAAAGGAGAGAGAAAGAAACAG